>OMOT01077103.1:0-10811 GCA_900312575.1 Acanthochaenus luetkenii | reverse complement strand
ATGGAATAGTACAAGAGGGGCTGTGTGCATGAATGCCTGGGAGTGTTTTCCAGTGTACGTGTGCAGTGACCATGTGTGCAGGTATGTGAGTTTGTGATTGTTTTTTCTACCTGGATGGGCACAGCTATAAATATACAGTATATACCATATATACACTCATCTCTTCAACCATACACTGCAAATCTCACCGAAAGAGCACAACCCCCATATTTCTCTCACCCATCTTCATACCTTTATTATAGGATTCTGTGATTTGTTCTTTCTTTTTTAGGTTGCATGGTGTCTTCTTATTCTCTCCCTTCTAATGAGCTTGATTTTCAACCTTTGATATTTCCAGTTGCTCTTGCCATTCTACACGAAGTTAGACCTCAATATAGTGGACAATAGTACGCTGACAGTACTCTTTTGACAGGTGCATCTTCTCTGGAGTAAACTAGGGAGAAGTGGCCTTTACATAATCTGGTGTTAGTAGTCTGACCCTCCTCTCGTGACACAAAAAAAGACAAGGCATCCTTACAAGCATGTAATGAAACGAAAAGGCCTGGGCTTGTGTGCTGCTACAGTCAGTCAAGGTCATTTGCAGAGTATATAAATGCCATTATGCAAACTGCAAGTGAAGCCAGTGCGAGTTTTTCCAAATGTTTCCTGTGATTTTCCTGCTGGCCACTAGAATGCACTGTTGCACCCTGTAATCCATCATGGTGTCACGTGACAGCTCATCTCTGCTGGGTACATCTTACCTAACACACCCATTTGGTTTACCCACCTCCACCACTGTATCATGGTTGGGAGATGTGGCATTGTCTGTAGTTGTATCATTTGCACTGTCCAAGCTTTAAGTTGAACTGATAAAGTTGTCTTTTGTCTGTGGCAGCCTGCCTATGACGGCTATTAACATGTTCCTCCTGTGGACCTTACCTCCAGGGAAAATATTCAATGGGGTGGATCAGAGTTTATACATAATTGCATGCTGAACATGCACCGGTGTGTGTAACCTACAGAGCCTTATCATACGTGTAATGAAAAGGCAGTGCAAATTCTGTATACAAGTAATAAACGGAGAATTGTCTGAATATACTTCCTACATGACGTTTCCAATGCTACTTTCACTCCCGCACTAACATGGCAATGCTGTTGTGGTACAGGAACACTGCTGTATACTTTATTATCTTTATGTTGTTCTCTCTCTACGACTGTCTAAAGGACAATACCATTGGATTATGGTACAATGGAGCAACTTCTCTGAAAAAAAGAAGAAGATACTATTTAATTTTGTGTCACAGTTTCACAGGTTTGCTCCTTTTCATGCGTTTATGATGCAAACCAAGACAGTGACAAATCGGCACAGAATGGCTACCATGTACCTTAATGACAGAAAAAGCACGCAGAACAAGTCTGAGGTATTAACTTACCAAGACATGAATGATATGACCTGCATGTCAAAAACAGTAGTTAAAAGGTCATTAAGAACAGTTTTAGGACATATTCAGTAAACATGGTACCTTTGGCTTGTGGGCGAAATGCCGCTTTTAAATGGTTCAAATAAAACTGTACTCTGATGAAGGCCTTCTGTGGGGTCACAGAACATCGAATGCAGCCCGAGACTAAATCAAATGAGGAGTGATGCCGATCAATTTACCACGAGATCTGACCAATTTAGTTCAAGACCTTAATAAATTGGTTCTCCTCTCAGACTTTGTGGCAATTCATAACTGTGAGTCACGTCCTGACTCCACAATCGTGCTGGCACATGGACTTCAAGACTCCAAAAGGTGATGTTTGTTACCGTCACAATTTAAGAATACGTTTAGAACGCTATCTTAGATCTCTATCAAACGAGGGGATGTAAATCAAATGAATCCAATAGTTTGTTTTCATATAGGATACAATCCCTGGGGTATACTGCATTGAAAATACACATTCATGATGGCCTCAATCGACATTCATCGCCTCATAGGAGTTTCCATTGTAAGTACAGTCGATCATCGTGGAAGAAGTGGATCTGTCAGACTACATCAACACACATGAGCTTGAGGGTTTCAGAGCATTGAAACGAAGAGTGGAGACCCTGATCAATCAGGTAAGAAGATAGAGATTGAAAAATAATAGTTGAATAAAACAAAGAACGGTACAATTTGATTGGTTCAATTTGACAACTCTCATTGAAAGATATTGTGAAACACCCTCAGTTCTTCACCCCTTCAGTGATTACTCCCTGTGTTTCTGTCAAATTCAACTCATCAAAAGCACAAAAAAAGAAGAAGATGGGAATTCTTTTGAATTCTATGCTCAATAATCGAACACAATGCGGTGTTTGCAATCACAATTGTCTCTGAAAGCATATACTCTTATCAATTTACATGGGCAGTGTTTGTTGTACACTGCAATGGTATCACATTCAGTGCGGCTCTTTAATGCTTCACAAAATATATGAATTTGTCAGTATTTTAACAATTCGATATTTGAATGTCGGCGCATCAGGCAACACAAACACAAACATTTCTCAAGATCGCCCTTCAAGATGTTTGTGTGTGTGTGTGTGCGCGCACACTTGTGTATTTATACAAGTATGTTTTTGCACATATTACACTGACTGGACATCTCGAATAAGCAAGGAAATTACACTACACATCTTATAGCATGTGCGGTCTGTGTCTGTGTATTCTGCACCCACAGGAAGAAGACTGTGTTTTAACTTTAGGACTGTTGTGTATCTCCAAGCCACTCTCAAAATCTCTGCACCTTGCCTGTGAGTTGTGTATTTGTCACAGAAATCCTTGATAAGTCATAGCACATGCCTATGCCTATTGATATAGGTTTGGCAGCCTCTGTGTCATATGTACTCAGTGGAAAGTTTTGCAATCGTAACCCGCCATTTCAGTTTTCTTCCAGTTTATACAAAAGACGACACAGATCAGCTCCTTGAAAGAAGATTTGGACCAGATAGATCAGTCTCATGGTAGTTCAACCCAGTTACCGGCCAGCCATAACAAGCAGCTGAGGATATTACAGAAGCTATATGTTGACATGGAAACAGACAGAGACCGCTCTTCATGAGCAATTATCCGCAATTATCCACACACACACACACACACACACACACAAACACACACACACACAAACACACACACACACACACACGCACACTGAACTTTATCTAATTAATTGACATGGCATGCCCAATGAATGGACCGTGAACTGGATATGTGAGACAGATGCCAAGTGCCCATCATGGTTTCAAAACTAGCCTGCTGGTTCCTTTTAAATAAACGCTTTCGCAAGACTAAAATATTGCCGTAATTAACAAATTGATGTAAGCAAAAAAAAAGTGTTTTTTGTTTTCATATAAATATACTCTCACTATGTGAAGGATTTGTGTCAGGATTTCTTTCAACCATATCAGCCATCTGGATCCTCTTACTCTCAAAGAATAATTGCTGTATCACATTGTTTGACACGGCTCTGACATATCAGGCATCACTGCAGCAAAGAGACGAGAAGTGAAAGAAACAAAATGGATCCTGGAGCAAATGAGATTTCTTTTATTTTTTTGTTTGTGGCTAACATCAACAAGGATTGTCCTCAACCCTGGTCCAAGTTTAGCAGTATCAGTCATGCAACATATGTGCAGGCTTTTAGAAACGCCACCTTCCACTGGTATCAAAGGTATAATTAACTCCTGTCTCTGACCTGCCTCTTCTGATCCCGCTCCATGAGTTGAGATGGATTCACTGTGGGGGTGGCACTGTGCAGGAGAGCTTTCATGTCCAAGAAAGGAGAGGATTCAGCCTGGAGTTATGCAGCGTGTTCCTTGTTGTTGTTTTCCAGGCTTAACATTTGAATATAAATGCGTTGGGGAATCACAATCATGACCGGATGGTGCAAACCCGGGGTTAGTAGCCACTGAAAGGTGGTTTTACTCGCTGCTGATCAAACATCAGCGTGTGTGTGTGTGTGTGTGTGTGTGTGTGTGTGTGTGTGAAGATATTTCTTCGTCTCCCTTGTCAATTAAATCTCCTCTGCCTCTCAGCGTCTCTGAGATCTCCAGGTCTTCCAAACTTTGACAGTCCAAACTAGGCTGACAGAAATGAGAGCTGCAACACATTCACTCATCATTTCTCATTAACACTGCTGGCTTTGTTTTAATTAGCCATTTTGACTGACACCTGTGTTCCATGTGACACTGGATTCTAGGCCTCTGTTATCCTCCTTCACAGCTGCTGCTTGTCACAGTACAACGCAGCTTTGGATCAGACGCTTGACTCTATCTCTCAAAATAGAACCATATGTTTAAAGATGGCAACTTCGCACTTGTGGGGGGCTATGGGGGGCTATGGGGTTTATGGGAGTCTATGGGAGGGATGGGATGGGACACTCTTCTCTGTTGCAGTTTTGTGATTTAAACTGAGAGTACATTTCGTCCTGCACACATGGCATTTTAAAGTGTAAAAATAAATGTGGCAGGTTTTTCACGAGCTGAAATACACAATCATAAGCAAGTACGCAGTAAACCAAGCGGCGGTTTGGCTGCATACACATTTATGCCTACAGGAATTGATACTATGTTTTTCTCTGAGACAAATACAATCACAGCCTCAAAAATGCATATACTTTGTTTTTATTGCATTCATAATCTATGTACGTTAAGTGATAAAAGATGACATGCAGAGACGTGATTGCAGGAACAAAGTATCACTGCAGAGACAAACTTGTGATAATGCCCCTTGATCACCATGGAAACACAATACTGAAAGGTAGCACTTTATTTTCCGGGTCCGCTATTTCCTAACAATCTCCTAGAAAGGATTTGATATGTAACTGTTAATTTCTTAAAAGGTGGTACAACTGAACTGGCACCCATCCCACAACATTAACAGTACAACCGTACCACATAAAGGACTTTAGGGATGAGTCACATTAGCTGAGGGAATAAGGTGTTTACTGGACCAACACAGCTGTTGTGTGAACAGATGGTACAACTACCGCTCCTCACACATTGTGTCTCATTCTGTTGCCCTTTACACACGTATAATCTATGAAGTACATACCGTTTTTTTCAATTCAAAGAGAAACAGTTCAAACAAAATATGAATTGTCAAAATTATTATTACATAATTGGATATTGCAGATTAAAAACGACATGGGTATCTACTGTTTCAGGCATATTTGAAAGTGGATAACCCATTGTAAGATTGTAAGAAATAAAAATAAAAATGTGTGAATGTCCTCAGTAGGTAACAATGTATTTTCCAGGTCGGCAATTTTCTAATAATTTCCTAGAAAAGAGTTTATACGTAACTGTTAACTTCTTTGGAAGTTTCCAAGAAAGTACCATGAAATTATGTGGCAGGTAAAGTGAAAATTGAAGAGGTCAGTTTGGTATGTAAGAAACTGTTAAAGTTTCCTGAAAAATAACTAAAATGATAAACAATTTATTTGAAAAATAGAGGCAGAGGTCGATTAGGTAGCCCAAGTAATTATTAACTTATAAGGAAATTAGAGGAAGCAGTTGGAATTTGTTGAATGATTTACTTATCTGTAATTTTTAACAGGAAGACAGACATAAACTATTGTTGCCTGTTGCCTGACATGTTGACCAAACTCTTTTATTCACTCCACTAAACTGACCTTTTCCATTTTCTATATAACTACTAACCTGCATCATTTCATGGTTCTTTCTTAGAAACGTATCAACTCCACCAACTGAACTCTTCCACAATTTCTCCTATAATTAGCACATAATATAAAGGTTATTTCCAGGACAATTAAACACAGTGGGGGTTTTCTTATCCTGTTGACTGATATGACAGAGAGGAATTCATCGCTGAACTGCTTTGGGTGGTATAGGATCTACGGCAAAAGCACTTTACTGGAGGAGCTCAGTGTTCGTGTGAAGCCACATTGTGGCTTGTAACAGCATAATGACACCAGATCAACCAACGGTTTGTAAACGAACCCTTCGATACAAAGAGACCTACACAACTCTACAGTTATAATGAAGTCCAGACTAAAGCAGCAGGCCTTCTCCAGATTGAAAGCCAGACCGGCCAGCAGGGTGAGACGTGGGTGCAGCACCTAAATACAAACAGAGGCCATGACGGACCAGATTGGAGACTATGTTCCTGTGCAAACAAAGTGGGCTGACTGTGTTAGCCACTGCCATGCTGTCCAAGTCCCTCAGAAAGTGAAGAGAACGCCTGCAGATGGTCAAATATTTAGAAATGACGCACGTCTTGTAGACAGTCCCTATCTAGGAATGTGCATAGCGTCGTGTACCCGGTACATCCACATGCATGCAGAGAGCCACACATGCGCTGTACAAACAAGTAAGTCTCTGCTGCGTGTCTGTCGGATGTAAAATGCCAAATCAAACCCAGGGGAAACAGATACGGTAACGGTAAGGCACAGAGAGGGGGCACTCTCCTCGTCTTATTGACTAGTTATAGAAATGGAGAAGAATGTCTGAACAAAGACTATCCTCCACGTCCATCCATCCATCCGTCCACGTCAGTTATTGTTTTTCAGATAACGCAACAACTTCATATCTGATAGTTTACACCGGTGGATCAGTATCAGAATGCAGCTTGAAGTGAGTCAAGTAGTATCGATTTCTGACTGAAAAGGGCCACGGCATAGAAGTCAAATGTCCTTATTGCCATGGACATTTACATTTGACATTTTCTTTCACACCCCCGACACCACCGCTAACATAGAACAAAACAATAGATGTGACTAAGGGTTTCATAATATAAGAAATAAGCAAACACATACGCACACGTCAATAATGTCTCCACAGTTTAACTGAGTCTAAAAAAAACGAAACCGAACGCACTGAAATAAATGACTTTTTCGGAGGGGAGTCTGAAACACGATGGAATGCCCTGTGCTATATTCCAAAGTAATTAAGAGAAGCTGACCCTATCAATTGACAGTAAAGTAAAAATGCAGCGGCTTCAAGTACTGGAATTTGCTACAGTATGTTTACTAACTAAACACTTTGGGGTTTCCGGGTTTCCAATGGACACACACACTGTATAATATCCCCCTCTGCGCCAAAACAGAGGAAGAAGCCGCCATTAAAATGGAGCTGACTAACAGCAACAGTCGAGTTCTAACTGTCAGGATTTATTTATACTCAAGGGCTGTCTCTTTCTGTCTTTGGGGGAGTTATGGAGCAAAAGAAGCAGTTTATTTCGGTGCAGCCATGACAGAATATTTCCTCATCTAATACAGAAAGTCCCATACAGTGCACAGACTTCAAACAGCACAATCCACAGCCTGTCAACATTATAACTATTTGGGTGTCGATGGCGATGCCTCGTCTTAGACTTCCTGAAACGCTGGAGCATTGAGGTGAAAGGTTTACCAGAAGGTCAGAGAGGCATCTTGATTTTCATCTCTCAAAGAGAACGTGCAAATACCATGTTTCTTCTACAAAATCTCTGCGGAACCCTCTCTTCTTCTCTTGTTCTTCTAAATGTCAAAACGCTGACACGTGAATTTATAATTGGGCCTTTTGTGGCCTTGCCCTGCCTCTGATGCATGTGTAATTCTAAGCTGTAGACAGCAGCGAATATACCACACTGGGCTTAATGAACAAAATGAGATCTCTCTGTAGAATGTGAGGATAGCATGCAGGGTCAAAGTTCAACACCAACCTTTCGGCGGCTAATTGGCTGAGCTTGTGATCTCTCCCAACAGGCTCCATTATCAGATCCTTCCACTTCTTGCTTTTACCCCTTTTCCTGGGACGGCTTAGAACCAGCAACTGACCCAAATCGAATGTACGGCCAGTCGTGACCAAGCTTTAAACAGACCGCATTTCGCTGCCTTGTATTTTTGGTGGAGCCCGTCCAAAGCCCGACTTAAGGAATCCCTATGAAATATGCCTTAGGGATGGAGAGAGGAGCATACCACCGCTTTGCATGAGCAACGAGTGGAGCTATGTGGGATGTCTGGAAGTCACTGAGGAAATACTGTATCTTCCCACCCTGTGTAAAAATGGGAAACTGCAATATTTTTCGGATGATCTGATTTTGGCTGATTATCAGATCACACAAAGTTAAATAGTATGGTGGTTGTCCCAATAATGACCACGGACGAAGGTCTTTCAAAGCATCCCTTAAACTGAACAAGTTTGACCTTTACCCTAACAGCTCCAGAAGACCTCCAGAAATACATCTTCGGTACGCCGGGAGAACAACATAATCTTTCCTTTTTGTCCTTTCTGTTTCCTTTCTGTCTCCTCTGAAGGAGAAATCAGGCGCTGACAAGAGGCGCAGGGCTAATCTTCCCCCAGTCAGGTTGCAGGGACAAGTCAGAGATAAGACCGGGGCTACAGATAAGGCTGGAGACCCCTGCAGCAGAGCTTGGGGCTACGAGGGGGGAGATCCTTGGACCTGATAGAAAATGAAAGGAAGAGGCTGTGGAGCTCCGTGGCCAACGCTCCCAGGAAATTAATTACACTGACTCCACCCCTCCACCCCCTCACCTTCTCACCTTCGTCGCGTCCCTCGGTTGGAGTCGACAACAAACTCTCATGGAGGTTCCTGTGTAAGCAGAAACATGGTGTGGGAAGAATTGACTTGGCAGGAACTCACACAGTGAGAATGTGTAAAGGAAAGATGGCGTCTCATTAGAGGGTTCATCGAACCTCACTTATAAGTCGTTTCTCATTTTTTCCACAGTCGTTTATTCCCGTTACCCAAATTTGTCATAAGGCTATTATCAAAGTAAAATTCATGGGTCTAATTTAGGTCGACCTCCCTACTCTGATACAATGTGCTTTCTAGCCTCTATTATATTCTACTCTGGTCTCTACAACATGTACAACATGTGTCATGTCTGCCGCTCCGGAGCACGCCAGGCGGCGGCAGACATCGACGAACGCTAACTGAAATGCCATACACTTAAAACCTCCAGCAGCTGTAGGGAGTGGTGCACCAGACCCATGTCTTTACACCTCACACGCGCACATACACTCTCGTGCCAGGATACATTTTGTGTTGCATTTTGAACCATCATTGTATCTGACATCTTCTCGCAACCGCACTGCGCTATGCAACAGCCTGTCACACAGCAGAGTGCGATATTAGGTCATTATTCTATAACTGGGAATGTTCACACTTGCCTTGTTAAGCGCCCCTCTAAAAGTAGCTGGTGCTCTCACTTTGCAGACGGCTTGCGTGTCCCACAGGGCCTTATTAGAGGGAACGGTGGGGCTTCTCACAACCTCAGCACACGCTCGCTAGTTCCCCTCACACCAGTCAGCGGAGAAAGGGGAGAGAGGTTCACAATTACCAGGCTCACATCATCCTGACTTCAAACACACTCTCACTGCGCCGGCTGTGCAGCGCTGAGCAGAAAGGTCATTGGCTTCTTTGGAATTCAGTTTTGAAAGATACCGATGGTAAAGTGGATAGCGGAAGCCACCTTCATGGCTGTCGTGCGTGTGAGGATATGAATGGAGAGACCTGTCAACTGTCAGCATCTTGTTAGTATGCATGAATAACTAATGGCATAAGAGCATGCCTGGCAAAACTGACAAAAGAGATTTTTGACGGACCTTTATTGCCGCCGCGGGTGGCCATTTTGAACTCCAGGAAAGAAAACTCTACCTGGAAGTACGGCGCAGCTGCCCTACTGTCGTGTACCAAGATCATACAAACATTTAGAGTATCATTTCACAGATTCCCCACTGAAACATGCATTACAAATGACTGAACCGTTAGGTGTATCTGAGCTAATGCTAGTTTTATATGCCAAATCTTCTTGGTAGACTTTCCTATCCCAAGTGTGATGTGAGTTACAAATGGCCGCCGTGGGAACACGGTCAATGATCACTGTATTTATGAAGGGTCTCACACAACACCCATTAGCGCCACAGTATCATTACACTCTAGACAATTTGTGCAGATTGATTTTCATTTGGGATGCGCAGAGTTTTCCATGAAAACTGTCAGCGTTATGTTTTCTCCTCACCACTCTCACTTATCTCCTCCTAAACGCTGGAATAAGACGGCACCGTCAGAAATGGCGATCTCTGGAATTTTGACAGGAAACTCAAAGGTACCTGTGAGCTTTTCCCACTTCTCCCATATCCCTCTAGATAACGGGGTTTAAATGGGATATTCAGTCGCGCACATTCTGGTTAAGTGGACATCAAACACGCCGTGTCAGAATAGAGGAGACTACCGTATTTGCTCTCCATCTGATGCTTTGTTCTGAATCTGTATTATTGGACAAGGAAGGCTTCTAATTCAATTTCTCACGTTAATTTACTAGGGGACGATTACTAGGAACTGAGAAAGATGTTGCTGGATGATGCTTATAGCACTTCGCTGCTGGTAAGTTTCACTTGCGCTATGGACTTCTAATAGCCTTTTACAGCTATTAGAAGTTGTACAACAGAAGAGGAGACTGGGGAATCATGCTGAAATCCAGAAAACCGGGTCACCTTTTCCTGGATTTCATTTCTATATTTGGATGGATGCGACTATAAATGTGTGTGTGCAATATATCTTTATCCAACAACGCTACGAGCCAACATGACAGGGACAACGGCAGAGGCTTTGGACCCCTGATGGCTTCTGCAAACCCAGTAAAGGCCCCTCAATACCGAAACCTCATTTGAACAATATGCCAGCCCCTACGCTTCTCAACAGGAACATACACACACTCCCCAATCTACAGTATATTCTTCAGTCTTCCATAACAAGCAGACACACACGCGCACACACACATCTTGCTGATCCTTTCTAGAAAAATGCAGACATTTTCCCCGTTCCCATTTCCACAGGGCCCCATATCTC
>OMOT01077102.1:11189-24126 GCA_900312575.1 Acanthochaenus luetkenii | reverse complement strand
AACGGAGAAGGAGAGGATTGTGTTTTATAAATATCACAGGGCGGGGGGAGGGGAAGGGCAGGAGTCGGATTACAACGTGAAGAGATTTCACTGGACTTTTACTACGAGGGGAGTTGCTGCTGAGCTCTCCGAGGATGTCAAGTTGTGCAGAGCTGCCAAAATCAAACTGCTTCCCTTCTCCTGATGGGGACGGGTCTCTCTGCAGTGTTCTTTTCTAAATAATCATTTTAAAAGCCTTTTTAAGCAGACTGAGGAGATATCAACACTTTATTTCTTGAATTCATAATGAAAACAAAGATAAGTGCTTCTTTTTTTTTTATTTCCCCATCCCTCCGTCCACGTCTAGAGCAATGGCCTCTACATCAATACTCTCAATGTTTTTAATTGCTTCTTTGTTTTGTTTTACGTTTCAATGCCTTACAAAACGCTTGTTCTTTTCTGTCATTATTTCTATTCCCTGAGACATTTCCAAGTGGAGCGCGTCACACGCTAACGGGACTCAAAGACGAGAGACTGGATCCAGGATGGGACCTTAGAGGATTATGCTGATGTAGAGATTTTAAACCCATTTTTGGGGCAACTCGTTTCTTCTGTTGCCTACCCACACAACAGCCACACAAACTGTGTTCTCTTTTCTTTTCTTTAGCTCGTAGAGAAATGATTTGTCTGGGACAGCTCTTGCCAGGAGATGATGGGAAGGCAGAGATAAAAACTATGTTACTGTGATTGTTTTGTTAAGAAAAAAAGTGTATATTTTACAGCCAATTTATCTGTTTAAGCTATCTGATATTATCTCCACAAAGTGTGCACGTACACATGCTTCTTAGAGCACCCGTGTGTTTGTGAGCATGTGAAAATGGTTTCTGGTTTCCTGCGTGCAAGTGCGGTTATAAGAGGCCGCGATAAAGGACGAGATTGTCTGAACTTGCAAAAGCAAGAGTAGTGAGTGAGTGAGTGAGTGAGTGAGTGAGTGAGTGAGTGAGTGTGTGTGTGTGTGTGTGTGTGTGTGTGTGTGTGTGTGTGTCCGTGCACCTGTTTTTTTTTCTTGTTTGTAGGTTGTATAATGTGGTGGTCCGGGGGCAGAGTACTTTATCATGTTGTTGATTTTGTTTCACCACCAGTTAGTGTTTCTGCTGCGTTTCTGGGTGTCTGTCTTTGCGAAATAGCACTTTTGTTGTTTTAAAAAGTTATATATGTCTAATTTTGCTTAAAGATTACAAAATAAATCAATTATTTTACATGTAAGAGAAAAAAATAGCTAAAGATTCAGCTGAACTAACTGACATGATTCCATTGACTTTGTAAGAGTTCCTCTTAAAAAGCAGACGGTGGCCTGTTTGCACTGAATAAACCTACATCAGTGCACACTTGTATTTCTTTGAATATATATATAAATATGGGCATACATACATATATGTATAGGGCTTCTATGGAGATATCGCTCCCGCTTACAAAACAAGTCAACTATTATCATTAGACTGAAAAGCACCAACACAAATAAGGTAATTTCTGTGTATTGTTGTTGTCATTTGCAATATCCCAAGAGCTCTATATGTATATTTATGTATAAATATATTTAATATTTATTTATGTATACCAGTTGCATACATGCTGATTGTGCCATGTGCCAAATTAAAAACTGTAAAAAACGGAGAAGGGAAAGTTTCACTAAACGTTTCTTTTCTCTCTTGATCAAAGGTCCTCCCTTTTCTGACTTTGTATTTTTCCATTTTGAATGAGTTAAAAAGAAATATTATTCCAGCAAGTGCAAGTCTCCCTCCAGGACTTCCTCTCTACCTCCCTCTCTGCTTTTTTCCCTCTCTCTCTCTCTCTCTCTCTCCTTTTCTATCTCCCCCTCTCTCTCTCTTTTTCTCTCGCAGAAACCTTTGAGGAAAAACAGGCTAACAGCTTGGGGCCTATCTGCGTGCATAACTTCAGATTTTGACTGTAATACATGCAAAGTAGTGCATGCAGCAATGGGAAATTATGGAAACATTGCATCTTATTAGACGTTATTCTCTGGAATTATTGATTCTGATAATGTGACAGACCCTTTTCATTAAGTACCTTGGTAGAGCTGCGCTGATCCAAGCCCAGATTGTCTCTTACGTTATAGTGAAGTGTATATGGTAATATGACTTGACCAGTGATCCTAGACCAGTATTCCAGTCCTTAGATACTTTATGCGCATAGACCTAGACAGTCTTCCAGTGGCACTTTTCGCTGGTATTTAATGATTGGAGAACCAGCAGAGCGGACAGCACAGTCTGGTCAGCTCATCGCCGCTCCTGCCAGTAGCAGAAAAAGAGAAAAGGGGTCATTTGAGGGAAATTGCTTAGAGACTGTTTTATATGAGTCATCTTGTTTTTGCTCATCCTGCCTTATGTGGGGCTCACCTCCTAATAAGCTGCTCTCTTGAACCGAATCGCAGCCACTAGGGAACAAACTGTGGGTTTCTACGTGGAGCTGTAGTGCTGCAGTCTGAGTTCACACATGCAGAGACAACACAATCTAATAATGTCTCTGTCTCTCTATTCTCCCTCTGTACGGAGTTGAGTTGACTCTGAGCAAATGGTTGAAAGCAACTTCTTTCACGAGCCTATACATCATTTTTGGGGAAAAGAAAATTACACCTCAACTGAAATAACATTGTCTAGGACATTTTGATTAGCCAAATTATTTGTATTTTTCCACATTTTCCTTACTGTTAAATATATATATGAGAATAAAAATAAACATATTGGAATGAATGCCCTTTAAAGCCGTGCCTGTGACTGATCTAAGACTCGTCGAGAGGAGGATATAAATCTTCCAGCTAGACCGTCCCCCTCCTCTCATCCCAGTCTGGAGTGGTGAAGGGTCAGTTTCCATTGGCTCCGAGACGCTCGCAAACGTGGCACTAGGGCTAAAACGGAGGGCTCGCTGAGAGTGAGCTATCAAAGGGGAGACATGTCATGGGACGGCAACTTGTTTTCCACCGTGTCATTTTTCCATACGCCATTAAAGCAAAAGCAGATGTCACTGAGCATTGGCAGGGGTAGTCCTGGTGGCCTCGGGGACATGGCCAGGGGTAAATTGCCCTGACTGGAGCTGCATAATTAAATGCCGGACCAAAGGGAAAGACCGTGGAAACTGCAGTGGTGTGGTGCAGCAACAGAAAACGGGGTCAGTTCCTTCTGCAATCGGACGCCGGAAGGCTTGATTAAAGTAGCGCATACGTTCCTCCTGTGACAAGAATCACCACAAGTAGAAGAACGAGACAGTTACGAGTGAGACACTTTCCACAGCCGTGGGTTGGTTTTGCAGTTCAGTGACTGTGTTTGAAAGTGACATTATTCATGTGTTGGCTGGAATACCCGTATGGGGCTTGTGTCTGCCTCGACAGCGCTGAAGACAAACCCAGCCGAGGAAATGGATGTGCCAAATTACACAGTGCCACCAGTTGGGAGCCCAGTGCAGGTGTTTGTGTGTGTGTGTGTATGTGTGTGTGTGTGTTATGCGTGGTTTATGTGTGTGCAGACACTGCGACTGTGAATTCTATTTCCACCGGCGAGCTCTTACCTGTATTTCCTCTCACCCTCATCTCTCTCTTCCTGTCTCTCATACCTCTTTTCTCTCTTCCTCTTTCGTGCGGCGTTTTTTAAAATATTTTTTATATCCTCTCTCACACAAATCTTATCTTAGTAAGATACCTCGCTCACACACCCGACATGATTCGCCCATTCTCTTTATTCTGTGCCATAATCTGGACAACTTGTTCATTTCCAATCACTTAAGGTCTAATTGTCTTGAGTTGCTGTGTTTCTCTGCTGAGGAAGAAGCTAATGAATATGACTTATTGGGAAGCATAGTTACTGAACCAGAACTACATTTAAATAGCCTGTTTTTCTCCAAGGGGAAATCATACCGCACTTTGCCAAAACATGAATTATCTATTATTTCCATGTGAAAAACACACTGACCATTTTCTGATCTACCCATCGAGCATAGACAAAGCCCTGGCATATTTTTCAGGTTTCCTAACAAAGAGCATCATGCACTGGAGCTGTTTTGTGCCATCAAAAACATTTTAAACTAGAAACTAAGATTGAAACCAACACACACAAAAAAGGTCTTTGAGTCCATTATAAATCTCTCTGTTATCTCAGTGTCATTGTACAGATTACTAAACATGCCCTGTTACATCTATGTTTATGTCCATAGAATGTATTTATAATCACGCAAACTGGAGTAACAATATCAAAATAAAATATCTATTCTTCTTTCTGTATCTTATTGTGGCTGTCATGAATACAGAACATGATACCCATGTTTAATGGGCTAGAGACAAAGGAGTTCTATGAAAACGTATTTTGCTGACAGTAATGTTGTTATGTGCATTGGCCAAATGACCGTAAAGAGAAGGGGCATCAATCCAGCAGAGTGTCTCTGTAAGTGGTTCATTTGAATGCTCGGTTCCTCTTAAATCACATAACTCTTTTACTAAATGCAAATTCGGATATAACAAACTTTGAACGCATGAAGGTGTGGAACAAGCTCCAGTATAATGTGAAATGCAACAGTGAGGGGCACCAGTGAAGTCCATGGAGGAACAGTAAAGAACAGTAGAGGCCTATTAGTTCATCTAGTCACAGCGCGCACACACACACACACACACCCCCCCACCCCACCGGCCTAAAGCTGCCTGCCGACTACATAATGATCTGCCCTCTGTAAGATGGATGGCCTGGAGATATCGCTGGGGCCGCTGAGACTAAAGCCTACACTCTCCCAGTGCGTGTGAGGCAGGTAACAGCACAAGGCAACAAGCTCATTGTAAACCTCTACAATGCATCACTTGTGCAGTAAACCTAAAAAGAGATGCCTCTTGACGGCGATTTATTTTCCAGCGGTTAATGCTCTTCTGATGGCGAGGCCTTAACAAGCAGCCTCGGTCTCAGGATCCCCAAATTCTAGGACTTTTCATTCCTTTTGCTAACCGCTCTCATCATTCACAACATTAGCTCGTGGATTTAGAGCTATTTCGCTGAATTTATTCACAGCGAGCTGAGGCCAGACCGACGCTATCTCTCAGTTGCGTCTGCTGGAGTTCACCATCAGATGGCAGTCCACATATGCCTTTGTCAGATGTGGGTTACTGGTGGCAGGAGGGGGTCGCCCCATTGACGTTCAGTGGCACCGAGTTGATAAGTCATTCACAGGTTTTTCACATCAAAATACACTGTGGGTTTTGACTTCAATATCTGAGCTCAATCCTAAAAATGTACATCTTTTTTTTGGTGTGATCTTTTTTGGTTCTGTGAAATACTGGGAACCTCCTTTGAAGTTGAGAGGCAGACAGCGGATTCGTAAACAATTAAATATCCAATGGTTTTCCTGATAAAAAGGTCAGATTTGTCTGCATGGTCATTTTTACCCAAATAGACAGAGTGGATATTGTTACTGCTTAATCCACAAGTTCAGTAAATGTCTGACCTCATAAATCGGCCCCAGTTGTTTTGCTGATGGGAATCGTTTAGATCCCACTAGATCTCAAAATGCAGGTCCATTTGCCTCCAGTGTTTACGCATAATACAACATAGAAGCAAATGCACACCCAGCTTCAACGTACATTTTAAAATACAGTTCAGTACTGTGTGACACTATCAGTCTTGGCGTAAAGATTTCAGTGTGTCATCGCAGTGAACACAAATTGCTTCATTCCACTGAAATATACCTAGAAAATCTTGGCGCTATAGGTGATTCTGTATCCTACTCTGACGGTAAAGCGGATCGTGAACATTTTGTTTTCATGTGTGTGTATCTGTTCTACATAAACTATTAACGTGCCCTTGTTTGACTATAACTACTGCTGAAAACATTCAAAACATTGGACATTGTGGAATATAATGAGGCAATCCATAATCAAGGGTAGAATTCCAATAATATTTGGAGCTCTTTGACTTTGACTCTTTATGTTCTCTGTTTGAGCCTTAGAAATTAATTCCACCAAATTGCCTGACTGACTTGAAAGAGGAAGGGTGAAGTGGCGTCAAGAAATCCCCGTCAGCCGTGATGTATTGGAAGGCCGGATGAGTCACATTCTTTGGGATTCAACATCTCTGAAAGGAATTCAGCTGGTTTCCTGTTCCATACAATGAGGTCTGGGGAGAGGAAGAACTAAACAGGAAATTACATGTACAATGCTGCTGTGCAAATGGCCTATTCAAATGTTTCCATTGTGCTGATGGGTTTAAAACGAGGGAATACAGGTTTCTTCCTAATAAAAGGGGGACGTTACATATTTCACCTCAAAGTAAATTAGTTGCCATTGGTTACTCCCTTGTGAATATAACTGAACAACTATTTCACAGTACAACAGCTCAACAGGAATTCGAAACGATGTCACGTGAGAGCTATTATTTCACAACACGCCGCCAAGTCCTTTTGAGTGGTTCAAGTTCCTCATGCGGCCCTTTGTGAGCTGAGCTCTGCAGCAATAACAACGCAGTGATCTGAATCCTTGATCCTTGCTCGGGGACTTTGGCTCGCTTATGTAAACCCCAGACATATCTGACAAGTCGGTGTGTTTGGGTGGGGAGGTTTGAGCCAGCTAATTCCTTGGGAGAGCGTTGTTAGCCTAGACCATTTGGGGAGCTCTCAGGGGAGGGACGTGGCTCCGGTCTCATCAAGCCGATGACAGAGCGCGGCGTGCTCTGCATACCGTACTCATCCCGGCCACGATGGCCATATCCGTGGTTCATCTACTCATTGTCTGATAATAACAAGCGTCTCCTTTCTGCTATAGACAATTACATCTTCATTGGGTTGCTAACTCGCTAAAAACAAACCAGCATTGCGCATAGAGATATTAAATATATGTGACATTTATTATCAGGATGCATGAGTTTATAGGTGAAAGCTGCACGGGGCATAATGTGATGTTTATTATGTCTTTGTCTCCTAAGACCATTCTACTTTCTCGTGATAATACCAATTCATTTCAATCAATTATCTGCTAATGAACTCGGTTCATCCATCATTTTCTCTGTCTGTTATCTAGATAAACAAGGCGACTGGCTGACATATTGCCCTCTTACTTTCATGTGCTGCCAATCAAACGCTGGTCCCGTAGCAATTAACAGAGAAACAATATGGAGGGTGTTCCACATGGCGAACTGATATATTAGATCAGATCCCACTGAAAAGCAGATGATAACGGTACAGCTTAATTAGCTGCCAGTGATTTTTCTAGTACAAATGACAATGTGGATCAGAGCAGGTAAGCGTTAAGTGTGTCAGCAATCTCAAGTGCAGGTCCTGATATGGAGCAGTCAATCTGAAACGTGTTGTAGAAAAACACCACGGGAAACTGCAGACATGCGAGTTCCAAGCAGATGCCTCTCGGTTTCATCTTGACCTTTGTGTTTCTCGCATTGTTTCCCCTTCAGTCTCATTGCGCCTCCTCTCAAAACAGGACGTGCCCTTCGTTTGTGAAAGTTCCCTCGTGTTGAAGCAAACTCTGTCTGCTACATTCCTGAAGAGCTATGACCTCAACCAGTCATCCTCTCCTTTCCCTGAGTGGAACAGACAACACAGGAGGAGCAGGTCACCCAACACTACCCCTGTTCCATTCCCTACTGTTCCAACACTCGGTTTCTCTTTTGGTCTCTTCATTCTCCCATCGTTCCTCTCTCCTTTACAGTATGTCTCAAAGATTTAAGTGAACTTACTCTCACATGCCTCAGAGAGAGGAGGGGGGGGCTCTCTCTCTCTCTCTCTCTCTCCCTCTTCCCAGTACCAAGTCCCGTTCTGGTCAGCAAGGGTTAAATGGTTGGCCAGAGTTCAGAGGAAAACTGAACTCCCCGAACAAAGTGTATTTTTAATGAGACATAAACAGATCAGGGAACAGGGAGGAAGGAGCAGTATGTTAAATGTTCAGCACTTCCTTTACTTTGGCCACGGCACATTGACACAATGTCTAAAACCAGCAGTTTACCCACAATACTTAATAAAGGCCAGTGGTATGGATGATGGGTCAACTATAGAAAAATCAACTATAGATAAATACAGAACAAACTAAACTAGCATATGCTACTTGGAGGCAAAACCAAACTGGATTAGGTCATGATGTGTTTTTTTTAAATATCAGTTAGAAGACAGATGTGAGAGTTAGATTCAAAAACATGTATACTAGGCTAGTTTTCACCTAAGGAAGCATTAGGCTATGAGCTATGGTGATTCCATGACTCTAACCATTTGATAAGTTCCCTCCAGTGAAGGCCTGTTATATTAAGAGCCATACGGCAGTGCTGCGGAACACAAACCCCATTTGACAAGTTCCCACAATAGCCCATGTCATATTAAGCGAATACAGAGCTGGGCCATATAAATCTGGGGATCATAGGATCCTGGGAACATAGGACCCTGGGAACATAGGATCCTGGGAACATAGGACCCTGGGAACGTAGGACCCCGGGGACATAGGACCCTTTCACCACCAACGCCCTGAAAACATCTGCGTCGCCTGACCAGATGCTGTGCTCGTCAGTCTATGAGATTCCAGTAAGCTGTGTAACTAAATAGGCCCATTACACAGAAATGGTGTGACGATTGGCCATTGGTTACTTCCTCATTCCGCTCCATCCTTACCTCAGCTCCGATATTTAAAGTGTCTTCTTTAGCAGAAGTATTCATTTTTGCACACATCAGCCGGATTATACTGCTGATGTCAGTCAATGTGAAAATCACAAGTGACAAGTAAAACATCTACACCTACAAACCTCAACATGCGCCTCTGCCTCATCCGTTTCTCTAAGCCTTGTTGCTTTGACAACAGGGAGGAGACACCTGTAGACTTATATCATGAATGACATCCGTCAGACCTGATGCTGCAATGAAATGACAGCAGAAGACAAACGGTTGGAGCACAACTATGACGGATAGGCCAAGGTGTTATTTTACTGGCAACTCAAGAATGTCCTTCCTTCATAGCTAGGATTTGTGGCGATAAGTTATAGCAGACTCAAATATTTACAAAACCATTGTTTTACTCTCAGCGCAAATGACGCACTTCCCATCTCAAGCCGTCCTCAGCTGGTGTCTGAGCTAAATTTGTGCGTTTCCTGATTTGGTGGCAGAAGTGAAACTCGAAGCATAATCAGAGCAGGCACGCCGGAAGCAGAGGCACAAACGGAGACGAATGTGTGAAGGGCTCCACAGACACTGCTTCTTGAATGTCGTTTGTCTTCAGTGCCGTCAAAATTGTTACCCCGTAAGATGTATACAGGACCAGATATGGTCAGCAAAGCCAGGGACTGGAATTAATCTGCAACCAGATTAAATATGTCTGTGTATTTCAAATAATAATCACATTTTTGATTATTTTTTTAACAAATGAATATGGTACCAAAAACAATCAAAATGTATCTTTATTGATGTCTATTCTTCTATATGTGCCTATAACTGTACAACAATTTACAATATGAAACAAGAATATTAACAAGAACTGTACACTGAATAACTTCAGAATAGAAATGGTACATCTGAACCCCTCCGACTCAAATTGTGGGAAATGTATTTAAAACTAAAGAGATTAATGTAATTGACAGAGACAAAATCCACTTCCTATAAATATGGCAGTGAGGATGTAAGGCACTTACAGGCGTGGCATCTAAGGGACTTTTGAATGTGGCATAACCAAGCCCTCTATCCCCTAGACAGCATTCTCTCACGCACCCTGACAGATGGAAGCTCTGTCTCGTTTCTGAATATGTCACGCATCCTCGACTCGATGCTGCGGGGATGTCGTCTCGCTGAGTGGACGCGGTGTTGTCAGGGGTCCGATGGTGTTTTCGCGCCCTTTTAATTCCTGGTGTTAACCTTTTCCCCCTGGAGCAGCCAGGGGAGCGTTCGCTGCCTCAGATCTGCTCTGGTTTAGATCTGCCTATCTGCTCGGCAGTAGCCAGCCACGTCGCCCCTGGCCCGTTCTTCCCCCTCCACGTGGCTCTCTCTCCGCTCACATCTCCGCTCACATCTCTGTCAGAGAAAGAAAACTACAAAAGCTTAGTTGCCAGAATAAGAGAAAAGGCATACAGGCAAACAAACACACACACACACACTCATTAGCGTGCAGAACCCTTGTGACGCTTCTGGGGGACTAATGATTCATGCGTAACAGCACTTCTCTGTGTGCACATTGCACCGGATGCATGTTTTGTGTGTGTGTGTGTATGTGGCCACGCGTGTGTGCATGGGCCTCTGAAACACCACTGCCTTAGTACTGATAGCGAGAACATGGTGCTCATGTAGTCTAGTGTGCTATTATCACTGAAGGGCATGTAGATAGTCCGCCTGAGTCCCCAGACAGGGCCTTTACCCACAAGAGGTGCTCTGAGATAAAGGGGGGACTACAGGGTAGAAATGTGGCAGCGGCTACGCGCTCTGTATCTCAATATGTAACAAACATACACTCCGTCAACGTCTCAGCCACCATTACCTACTGCGGCCTACTGGCCCATCAGCTCAAGTGCCGAAGGAATAAAGAAAAGATCGACGGATAGGTGGGTATAAATCTCTTACGCACCAGCAAGTTCCCGGTCCAAGCTGTCGATGAAACTCTGAAGTTCCCTTGTGTCTCCCAGCTTGGCTGCAGGAGGAGGACAGACGGAAAAATGAATTTGAGAAACTATAGAGGGGGGGAGAGAGAGAGAGAGAGAGAGAAGAGCAATGGAACATTTCTGCGGAGAAACGCCGCTCAGTTCAGTGGCATTTCCTTTGGACCAAAAGCTGAAAGCTCATCTGACTCGCAGGATTACACGTCGACCAAACTGCTCGCGGACTGGAAAAACAACAGTCTCAGCTTCTGTTCCACAAACTGAGATAAAACCTAAGCTGTACCAAACCCTGCAGCTCGACGAAACCCGCCGTCCTATGTTTTCATCCATGGAGATTTAACATGAAGTTACTCTCATCCCTACATAAGAGCACAAATAGCCCCTGCGGGCTTTGTTGTGTAAAAACAAAAGAGCCCCCATGTTAATGTACGGGGGGGTGTTGTGTGGCTACGATAGTGATCACCGTGAGAGCGAGGGCGATCTGGATGAAGATAGCGCTGATGGGAGCCTCTAGTACCTTTCGGTGCCAGCGTTATGCCTGCTGTGTGAAGCTCTTCCTCGCTGGTGTTCAAGCTGTTTCCCAAAGAAGCCTCGCTGCCTGGGGGAAGAAAGAGAGGGAGGCGAGGAGGGAGGGAGAGAGAGAGAAAAGAGAAACACTGAGGCCAGACTGTTAAAATGATCAACAACAACAATCTAACACACTCCGGGAGCTGCTCATAATGATGATAGTATACAATAAAATGTAAAATGAAGGTAAATGCCTGTTCGATGTCGGTGCCTCCCAAGTGTGAGCTTTTGAAACGGGGCTTGCCTGATGAAGAGCTGGGGAGTCTGACTATAGTTTCAATAATGACCACGCATGGGAACGGCAAAACACAATTGCTTCTTTTATCTCGTGAATATAGACAAACGCAAAACGGCAACAACAAAAGATAAGACAATTAGAGACGATAGTTTATAGACCCTACGATAATTGCGGTTCATTCCAGTGCCGCGGCTATTGTTACGAGCAAACGGCCCCTTTGATAAATATGTCCAGGGATTTGTCCTCTTGTATAACTCTCATTTCATGTGATTGAAAAGTGTTCTTAATCATAGTGATGGTAAGAGTACGAATCTAAGGTGATGATTTTGTTACCCACTGTAATCTGAGTCCTCAACTCCACTGTCGTCCCCCTGCCCGCTGCGACTTTTGGCCTCCTGCAGGAGCTGCTGGTAAGCAGAGGGGCTGCTTTGGGACGGGGCCCTCAGCTCCTCCACCACGTCCTGGAACTCCTGCAGCAAATCGCCCAGCTCAAGCTCCAAGTCTGCGGAGAATGTGACAGAGGTTGGAGGGCAACCACTTCAGTCCATTTGGAAGACAAATGTAGGGCCTATAAAACACCCTCCATAATCCAATTTAAAATACAACCTACAGGGGAAATCGCATTTAAAAAAAACTAATTTACTAATTTAAATAAGTTGCAGCATAGGGGATGTGAAAAATGTGCTAAATCTTTGACACACACTTAGTAGTTTAAAGTAAGCAGTATCAAACTGATATGAAGCTGGGGTGTGCATGAGGCAAGATAGGGATTTTGAGGAGGGAAAAACAAATGAATGCTTTTCTTAAGATAGAATCAATTTGTAGTATATATTGGTGGTCGTTTTCCTCATTAGCCACCTTTGTATTTACCATTACATCACTGTATACAACCGGTGGCTCGAGTAATAGTCTTAAGACTCACCTGTGATGCTCTCGGTGGACATTCTGGAGGACAGGGACACAATGCAAGGCTGCAGTGTGTCTGACAAGCAGAGCTCTGGGTTTATTCTAAGAGCCCTCCACGCCCGCTCAACCAGCGGACCGAGCCAGCCAATCAGCTCACGGATCCGCCTCTGAGGTTTCCCGTGGCTGGAGGAGTGGGCGGAAAGTTACAGCAGGAACACTTTGAACGCAGCAAAAGGTAGTGGAACAGACAGAAAGAGAAAGAAAGAAAGAAGAAAGAGATTTAGAGATTTCCCACCACTACTCTTATTTTTAGACAGAGTAGTGAGTATTATCGTAGTAAAACACTTAACTATGGTTAATACGAGCCTTGTTGATATCCCTAAAAATGTGAGCGATAGAGACCAATTTATTTGCAAGGGCCAAGTTCCCGACTCTGAATGAAGTAAAATGTAATTGACTGAACAGTATTTCTTGTAGAATAAACTATTTCAGTGCTCTGTCTAAAACTGTGCCGACAGCTGTCATAACGCAGTTCCCTATTCTGCCAACAGAGGTCGCTCCAGCGTCGCTCTGTTTGTGCTCCCACTGCACAGCAGGGAAACGATGGTGGGCTATATTACCTAATTTGAGG
>OMOT01077102.1:0-10820 GCA_900312575.1 Acanthochaenus luetkenii | reverse complement strand
ACCACACATTAAATGCTGCAAAAACTTGCTTCGAACCTATGCAGGAAAACCGGTTGCACTGACTACTGTGTTGTAGGAGGGGCATGTAACAAAGTCTGCCTACAGTGGTACAGGTATAGGTTCCTGCTTCTGTCTTCAGCGTTCACTCACTGGCAGGGAACCCGGGTAACATGTGTGAGGGCTATGGGCCATGGGACGCTTGATAATATGATCTGGACTGGACTACTGCAGGTCAGTGAATCAAAAACAATACAAGGACTATCTGATGTCAATCTCACAGATTTTTTCACTGATTTGTTTGATGGAGGGGGAAATGTTAAACTGTTGATTGTCTGGTCTTCGGCGTCCAATTGTATGAAGTCCAAATCTATTTTATGCTAGGGAGCATATGAAAATCGATACCCATTCGACACATCTTTACTGATACGGATCACTGATGAGAGTATTTATGAAAATGTAGAAATATGTGCCAATGTGATTATTCCTTTGTATGTTTCGTAATCTGTTAAGTGCTGTGCGGTTAAAGTAATTGGCTCGTGGAAGTGAGGGGCATCACGTTACTTTCTCTGCACAAAGAGCTCACTGAGGGATGAATGCAATGGGGAAATGTACATACAATATCAGGTTCAAGCGTAACAAACAAAGGAGTCTAATCGCATTCTTACAAATGAACGCTCACTGCTTGTTTTCCTCCCTCTAGAATCTGCTGGTGATGATCCATCTCTGGCAGATCCTATGCGATTCTGTCCGCTTTTCCATTCCCGAGGAACAGGAGCCCGGCACTCTGGTCGGGTCACTTAGTCATCACTTTCCCCCTCCATACCGGCTCCTGGCTCAGGAATACCTCTGGATGGATCAAAACACGGGGAATTTCTACACCACTGAGCAAAAGATGGATCGCGAGGCCCTCTGCCCCGACGAGACAAAAGCCCAGGAATGTATTATCCCACACAATGCCATCGTGGGGCCCTCAGGAGACCTTATACAGTTCCCTCTGATCATAGAGGATATCAATGACAATGCGCCTCATTTCGAAAACAGCGAGATTCACCTGAGTGTGTCTGAGGACGTGACTGCGGGCACCAGTTTCCTATTGGACGACCAGGCCCAGGACAGGGATATCGGCCGTAACGGAGAGTTGCAGTACCGTCTGGAAGGTTCTGATGGGGTTTTCAGTTTAACAGTGGAAAGGGGCCCCGTCGTTATTATGCTGGTTGTGCAAAGAGCTCTGGATAGAGAGACTCAGGACCAGTATCAGATGACTCTGGTGGCCACCGACTGTGGCTCGGACCCTTTAAGTGCTACAGCGACTCTGACCGTCAAGGTGACTGATGTTAATGACAACTGTCCAAGCTTTAGCGCCGACAGCCCCCGCAGTGTCACCATCCCCGGGTACTCCCCCAGGGACAAGCTGGTGGCTCAGGTCAGGGCGACAGACCCAGATTTAGGCCCCAACGCTGCCATCGTTTACTCCCTCAGTCCCAAGGCCTCCGAGCGGGCCAAGAGGCTCTTTAGCCTGGACAGCCACACCGGGCACATCAGACTGACGCAGGACCTCCAGAGCGACAGCCCCGAGAAGCTGGTGCTGAAAGTGTTAGCTACCGGCCACCACTGCCCCCCAGCAGACACTCGGGTAACCGTATCTGTGCTCCCAACGGCAAGGCGAGTGCCGGCCATAAAGATCGGGTTCATAGCGGAGCATCAAAACCAGACTATGGTGTTACTAGAGAACCAGCCCCCCACCGCCTTGGCTGTTTTAGAGCTTGGGGGGGACAGCATCTTTAAAGGCACATCTCTTACCATCGAGGGAGAAGTGCCTTTCATATTAAGCCCGCAGAACGGCAAATATCTTCTTTCCACATCAAAGCCCTTAGACTACGAGATGAAAAGTGAATATCAAATTTCTGTGGTGGTGCACAGCCCATCAGCTGAAGGATTTGTGAGCGCACGCTCCAGGCAAGAGATCAGAGTGCTGGTGGTGGACGTCAACGATAATGCCCCACATTTCCTCCAGCCTCACTACCAGCTGGAGGTGGCGGAAAACAACCCGCCAGGGACGTCACTGCTGAGGGTCAGAGCTTCAGACGCAGACAGCGGGCGCAACGGCAGGGTCACCTACAGGCTGGGCAAACGCACATCTAACATGTTTAAGATGGACCACGTGACAGGTCAACTGTCTGTGTCCGTCTCACTGGACAGGGAACGGCAGGATGTGCACATTCTCACGGTGTTGGCAAGAGATAGCGGCTCTCCCCCGCTGGAGTCAGTGGCCACGGTATCCGTTCGTGTTCTGGACCAGAATGACAATGCACCCGTTTTCCTAACCCCTCACTTCATCTTTTTCATCCCCGAGAACGTACCACCGCTTGCCCAGGTGGGCAAGGTGGGGGTGACAGACCCAGACGAAGGGGAGAACGGGAACACAGAGGTACGCGTCGTGAACAGCAGCGGACCATTTGTTGTGGACAACACCCAGGGGACGCTACGCTGCACCGCGAACTTGGACCGAGAGACCAATGAGCGCTACGAACTACACCTGCTGGCCAGCGATAATGGCCGCCCCTTTGCTTTGACCTCCACGGCGAGGGTAACCATCTTTGTGGAGGACGTCAATGATAACCGGCCAAAAGTGATACTTCCCAACAGCAACCTGTCCTGCCTGACCGTCTCGCCAGCAGCCATGGCAGGTACCATGGTGACGAAGATCTACGCCATTGACGAGGACTCGGGACTGAACTCGGAGATCACGTACGTCATTGCAGCACGAGAGCCGGCCCACCACAGCAGCCCCTTCCGGCTGGACTCAAGGTCAGGGAACATCACCTTGGCTCAGAGTCTGCTAGGGACGGACCTGGGAATGCATCACTTGTTCATCGTAGTCAGTGATGGAGGGAAACCAGCTCCGCTCCACACCACCGTTTGGGTCAATCTACTGGTCAATGAGACCATGGAGCCCTGCCACCTGGACAGTGTGCCCAGGTCTATGCCTTACAGGTTGGCGCAGGCCCCCTCAGAGGCACCCATCTGTGAGATGGAGGAGGGGGCCACCAGATCTGCTCAGCTGATACTGTTGGTAGGCCTGGGTATGATGCTGGCATCCATCTGTCTGTTTGTGGTGACAGCCGTTTTGCACCTGAAACAGAAGAAGAGAGGTTCTCAACAGAACAAGAGGGGACATATTGAGGAGAACGAAATTCCACTCAGGCTCACAGAGAACTCATCACTCTGATTAGTAATGGAATAAAGCAAATACAGTGTAATCCTCGTTTGTACAGTATCAAGTATGAAAACAGCCTGCAAATTAAATACATTTTCAATATTTGTGTTAGGCTCCATGTATTTTCTTGCCTCGATTCTTTGAATTATTCTTTGATACACAATGCAACCACAGACTTACGGTAAACACAAGGTAAGATCTGATCTGATGAGTCAGGCGTTCGAAGAGTCTGCAGGTTCTCCTTCCAACCAGAGACTACAGCAGGTGACTTCACTGACCAGCACACCTCCAGCCAGAGAGGAGGAACTAATCACTGAAACCACCTGCTGTAGTCTTTGGCTGGAACGAAAACCTGCAGACTCTCTGCCCTCCATGGCACACGGGTGAATATGGTGAATACCCCTGCTGTACATCCTATGTAAAACAGTAAAACGTTGTATTTTGATACAGCCATCTTGTGATATGTGCAGTATTAGCCACCATAACATAGAACACATCACAGTAAGACGGTTCGTAAAGAGCAGTAATACAGTCATTATCTATGGGGATTAACTCACCGTGACCCCTGCCGCAAAAAACAGGACACCAAGATGCGAGGCTGAAGACTGAGACCGTTCTCCGATTTCCCACTTTGGGTGATGGGGGAGTCTAAGGTATTTAGACACACAAAGGGGTTTAATGTTCCTCTGGTGGGGAGGTGATGAAAGTCTCTCAAGGAGCAGCTTGGAGAAGGCCGCCGGACGGGGAGAGGGAGAGGGGCTGTGCTGACAGGTGAGAGGCAGCGGAGGCAAGGCACACCGCCATCTCAAGTTCCGGCCTCTCTCCCGTTACCCGATAGGGCCTCTTCTCACCTACAGTGTTGGATCTCACCCAAAGCCACACACGCTACCGCACTGTACCTAGCAACCCAACAGGCCTGCTGCTTTGAAGACAGACGTTTGGACTGAAATCACACTGCGCTCAAAGCAGTTTGTGTAACGGTTGTGTGCCGAGAAACAAATAAGATATCAAACCAGGTTAAGTGATACATGAGTCAGGCGACAACTTGTTTTATTCTTGCAATTGTGTGAACATACAAAAAAACTACGCGTCTCTTTAATATTTCTGATTTTAAAAAGGAAAGCATTTTATAGCTTTATGGTATCAAACGATGGGAGGAACCATGTATAACAAGAATGCGCAACAGGCTGGTTAATGTTTCCAAACACTGGTGAACAAGGCGGAGTGGCGTCCCCTCTGAGGACCTCTGAGACAGCTGCTCAAAAACCCGACGAATAATCGAATTGGATTGGATTGTGAGACTTATAGATACAAGCTGAGATATCCACCATTTGAATTAGAAAGAAATAGCGGCATCTGTTCTTACAAAAAGCTTGATGACGTGAAATTAAACCATGCAGAAAAACACATTTTATATTCAAGCAGAGTAGACTTGTGGTAGTGTTTTAAAAAAGAAGACAGATGTTAAGTCCTTGGTTGACAAAACTTTTTTCATACTGGATCCTCAATAAATTAGAGACATTCAAAATGCAGTTTATTTTTCTCTAAGATGAATATGTGGTATTTTGGAAGAAAACTCTTCTAAAACGTGCTTTGGCAGGACAAAGCCTGCCACCTACTGGACAAACAGGACGCCAAGTCTAACTTTCTTTCTGGTATTTGGCCAGAGGGTGGAGATGAATCAGAGGACTGTCACTCTCTCTCTCTGGCTCTGATTCCTGTGCACTCTGCTTTGGTCAATATATACTAATTCACAGTCCTTTTAATCACATGTATTATTCTTAAGCGAGAGATTTGATATTGGGGTACGTACGGGGTTGATTGAGTTGGCACTGACACAAATACCCAACGGATTACTTCAGAGATGCATCCCAGTGTTAGTTTAAAATCACAAATGTCACGAAAAACAAAGACACACAAATAGGCTTTTTTTTTTAAAGAAACTCACTTTGTTGGTATAATACCAAACATCAGAGGAGAAGTCAGTGAATAAAAGATGCCATCTACATCATGTCCTACCCCTGGAGGACATCGACCTGACTGTCCTCTTCATGTTTTCCAACCACAGACAAATAACCAGAGAAGCTTCCAAAACAAAAACAGGCCTTGTCAAACCGTGGACTCAGTGTTCCCTACAGAGGGTTGAGATGACCGACTCACCGTGTTCCCTACAGAGGGTTGAGATGACCGACTCACCGTGTTCCCTACAGAGGGTTGAGATGACCGACTCACCGTGTTCCCTACAGAGGGTTGAGATGACCGACTCACCGTGTTCCCTACACAGGGTTGAGATGACCGACTCACCGTGTTCCCTACAGAGGGTTGCTCACCGTGTTCCCTACAGAGGGTTGAGATGACCGACTCACCGTGTTCCCTACAGAGGGTTGAGATGACCGACTCACCGTGTTCCCTACAGAGGGTTGAGATGACCGACTCACCGTGTTCCCTACAGAGGGTTGAGCTGACCGACTCACCGTGTTCCCTACAGAGGGTTGAGATGACCGAGTCAGTGTTCCCTACAGAGGGTTGAGATGACCGACTGACCGCGTTCCGAACCTAGAGGGTTGAGATGACCGACTGACCGACTCAGTGTTCCCTACAGAGGGTTGAGATGACCGACTCACGTGTTCCCTACAGAGGGTTGAGATGACCGACTGAGTGTTCCCTACAGAGGGTTGAGATGACCGACTGAGTGTTCCCTACAGAGGGTTGAGATGACCGACTGAGTGTTCCCTACAGAGGGTTGAGATGACCGACTGAGTGTTCCCTACAGAGGGTTGAGATGACCGACTCAGTGTTCCCTACAGAGGGTTGAGATGACCGACTCAGTGTTCCCTACAGAGGGTTGAGATGACCGACTCACAGCAGAGGAGAGCTGGGACATATGCAAATGCTCTCTTATGCAAATGACTGACGCTGCTGCTGCATACCAACAATGAACTAAGTAAATGTCTGCCAGCGCAGGAAACCTTGACCTCCCCATTATCCTCCGCCTTGAACCCGGGCCCGCAGTTCATTGAAAAGCGACATTGTGTCTTTAAGATCGGACTCGCAGTCACCGGCGGCTCTGTCCATTGTCGTGGGGGAACAGAACGCGAGTTGAGGGCTGATATACCGGGGGCCGAACACGACGTCGCGCACATCACCAGCGGCGGTAGATCCAACACGTCCTGAACGCGTCCTTCCAGACATGGGTAAGAAACCCCGCCGGTGGCGTCCACCTTTACCTGGCTTTCCGCAGATAGACTACTTCATACTGGCAGATGATTAGACTTTTATGGGTTTATAAGAGGGAATCCAGAGTTATTTGACTTCTTATGTCTTCAGTTTAGAGGTCGGCTACTCACCGGCTGATGCGCCACTGACCTGATGAGGGCTGGTTCGTGCTCGAGGAGTCCCAGTCGGTCTCAGTCGGTCCCAGTCGGTCTCAGTCGGTCCCAGTCGGTCTCAGTCTCCGCGGGCCGAACTTAAGCGTCGGTTCCGCGTTTTATTTTGAGAACGAGGCCCGTGTTGTCGTTCGAGACTGCGCACTGCCTCGGTTCGGAGCGTGCGCTTCACCTGCGTGACGTCGTCCCGCGGGGTTCGTCAGGTACTGGGTGGATCAATGCGCGGGGTCTCCCACTCTGGAGACTGTGTCGTGTTCGAGGTTCTGGATAATGTCGCCCCGACTTCTTTGGTGATCAGAAATGTATTTGTGTATAACTTATATATATAAATTGCTTACCGGTACTTTTACTTACTTTACTTCAATAATACAGAGTATTCAATGGCGCTTGTCTGCTAGTTTGCTGACATGTTCATGTAGACTTCCTCTTCTATATGATGGTATGACAATCTGGAGGACAGACTGATGCACAGTTGGTGTCTCTTTGTCTCACTCACTCACACACACACAAACAAACAAGCCAACAAGTAGTGTCCAATTAAACAGCTCCCTACTTGCCCCTCCCACCATCTGTGCTTACTGTAATGGTACCAACCACAGTGTCTACTTCCAGTGTGTGTGTGTGTGTGTGTGTGTGTGTGTATATGGCACACACACACACAATTGCACTGTTTGTTTGTACATTTGCTTTTCCCCCACTTCCACCATAGACCGCTATCCACTCTCACGTCCGTGTTCCTGTGGCTCCCCAAAATGAAGTGCGAGTGTGTGTGTGTGTGTGTCAGGCGTAGAGGTGACTCTGGTCTTTGTTTGCGTGACATCGGTGGCCCTTGTACCCCCATGATGCCGTGGGACAAAGACTGTTGTCTCTGCAGTCACAAAAGCAGCCTCTCTCTCTCTGTCCTCCCCCTTTTCTCACACTCTCCACGCTGGGTCGTGAATGGAGTCGGGGTGTGAGCCGGGGACAGTGCAGGCACATCCCCACGCCCTTGGCCCTTGGCATCCATTCAAACGGCACATGACTATGAGGAAGAACGCACAGGCTCCCTATGGTCGGCTCAGATGTATATTGTGTGTCTTGTGTGCTTTGTTCTGTCTCCCTGTTTGTCTTATACTATTCTGTACTTCCACTGATTGATTGATCAGGTCGATCTAGTTTGGCTCCTTTTCTGTAAAGTCCTTTGAGACATGCTTGTGATAAAGGGCTGTATCAATAAATAAATGAACTTGGAACAGCTTTACCGGCACCAAGTGAACGGACCGGTCCAACTCGCAGGGGCCAAAGTGGTTGATGGCTGCAGCGGGTCCGTACTGACATAGCAGCACGTTCTCTTTGCCTTGATGGGGGTCTTGTGATTTGGCCCACATTAACGCTCTGCCACAAGGTCACGTTTCCCGGTTGCTCAATTGGCTTGAGACACATACCATGTACTTGCGATGTTGTGGGTTTGAAACCAACGTATGTCTTATGTCTGCCCGTCTTTGTCTCGTCTTTTCAGATGCTATTGTAATTCCTCTGTGCCGTCTGTCATATCAACACGCGTCGCTGCATAATGGTGACTTGCCTTTACAGGTTGCTATGACTGCTGCATGCGCTGCTTGGGCGGGGTGCCATACTGCTCCCTCATAGCCACACTGCTGTGTTTCTCCGGCATCGCCCTCTTCTGCGGCTGTGGGCACCAGGCACTCACTGAGACGGAGAGACTCATCGAGACCTACTTCGCCCGCAACCATCAGGACTACATCACCCTTGCCTACATGTGAGTGGTCAAGTTGAGCATGTCCCATCATTAGCGACGAGTGACCTTGAGGACCTCGTTTGAACCCCGACTGTGGCCTCTAGGTCCTGGTGTCGGTTCTTTGTAGCCCGGCCTGTTTTCACCCTTTGTTTTGACTTCTCGTTTTCCTCCTCCTCCTCCAGCATTCAATACTTCCAGTACGTCATCTATGGTCTGGCCTCCTTTTTCTTCCTCTACTGCATCGTGCTGCTGGCGGAGGGCTTCTACACCACGAGTGCTGCCAAACAAACCTTCGGAGAGTTCAGGAGCACCGCGTGCGGCCGCTGCCTCAGCTCCACGGTGAGAGGCCAAAGGGAGTTGGCGGTTGTATGGGATTAAAAAACGCTCCATCGCTCCCTGGTGGGCGCTGAGGCGAAAATCGTCAGGCCGCTGAGACCTTAGGGGGGACATGCGAAGATGAGGGTACAGTTGTGTGTCTGAGCAGTGCGGTGTGCTGCCTATAGTCGACACTGGGGGATGATGACAAATAAAAGCTGAGGGTGAATGGAAGAGGAGGAGAATAGTTGGAGATGATAAGGAGAGCCAGTGGGCGCTGAGGGGAGTAAGTGCCGAGGCGTCTCACGTGTATCGGGGTCTTGTTTACGAGGCACCCAAAATGTTAATTCTGCCCCCTCCTTCCTCCGTGTGCAGTTTATCGTGGTGACGTATGCACTAGCTGTGCTGTGGCTGTTGGTGTTTGCCCTCTCCGCCCTGCCCGTCTACTTCTTCTACAACATGGATGCCACCTGCCACACCGTCGAAGTTCTGACCGAGACCCCGGCGAGTATCAACCAGCTCTGCGTCGACGTCCGGCAATTCGGTAGGGAGGGACCCATCTAGGGCAGTTTGTATGCAACCGGCTCCTCGCACCGGATGTAGTCTGTTCACCGTGGGTCTGTAACAACAGAGCTGATGATAGGACTGACATCTTCCAACAGGGCTGCTGCCGTGGAACGCGGTGCCAGGGAAAGCCTGTGGAATGACTCTGTCCACCATCTGCAAGACCAGAGAGGTGAGTGCCAGGAAACGACCCGCGTGCCACCGTCAATCCGTAGTGTGCAACTCGCCTGACGTGAAGCGAGGCAGTCCTGTTGTCGTCACTGACTCTGCTCTCTTCCCCATCAGTACCGAATGACCTACGACCTGTACATCGCTGCCTTCGCCGGCGCGGGCATCACCCTGTTGGCTCTGGTGAGTGAATGCGCCTCGGGCCGGGGCCGGTTTGGCTGCCGCTCCGAGTCGGGGTACAATGGTGTTTACGCCTCATGCGACCCGGTGACGCTCGGCGTGTGGGCGGTGAGGCATCTCAGGCCTCCATGACTGATGACTTCTGTACTGTCGCTCTCTGTTCCTTTTCCTCAGCTGACACAAACATCATAACAATGGCGTAATGTCTGCACGGTGTACCCATTATACTCTCATGCTCCCATTACAGTAAACTGTTGTACGGGAAGAATCTGCCGTCTAAATGAACGTCATTAGCAGAGTTCATCGTGTTTTTCAAAAGTTATTTATGGAGTATAAAGGATGTTAATGGCTTTATCTTCTGTTGAGTCGTGTTCTGACGCTTTCTGTCTCTCCCTTTCCTTCCATAGCTCACCTATATTGTCTCAACCACCTATAACTTAGCGGTTCTACGGTATCTGGGCAGAAAGGGCATAGGGGCACGGTGTTAGGCTCGCCAGCTTCCCGTCTGCTCTCTCACTACCGCACGTCAAACACGGGGACCTAAAGGGACGGCGGTGGTTCTCTCCTACCACTTCCTCTGCACAGAGCCACCTGTGGTCTGGGCTCCTTGGGCCATGGACTCATTTACCAATCTGTCATTTTTCTCACCAGATTGTCTTTCTATCTTTACGTTTCTTTTTTTTCTGGAAGAATATGATAATTGAAATACTCGTATTACTAGATGAGCTTTTTCTTCTTGGTCTGTTGCTTTGACAGAAGTCTGTCAATTCAATGTTTTCAGTGCTTGGCTTTTATTTTATTTTTACTTTTTTTATGCCACCAAAATATTTGATTTTGTTATTTGCTGAGGTTAGTGTGTAAAATACATTTTAGCTTCCCATCATTCGAAATGCCAATAACATACCCCTAATGAAATAACATAATAACACAACATAACATGCATGTGCAGCTAAAAGCGTTATGGGGAATAGGGATTATAGGTTAACGTGGCTACCATCCCTCACATCTGGTTGCCATGGTGGCAGACAAGCATGCATTTGCAGTCTCACTCTGACCTCAGGACTTTTCTCACGCGCTTGAGTAAAAGCCTCAACAATGGAGTCATGCTTGCTTTAAAAGCTGGCCAATAAGGGGCCAGTTCTGGGGGCCACCTGCACTAGGAGTCTCCGCCAAGGGTTAGATTACATGTCAAGGGAGAGGGGTCCTCTGGACAAAGAGAGGGCGAGACTTCTCTAAAGCCTGAATACAGCCC
>OMOT01077101.1:0-15148 GCA_900312575.1 Acanthochaenus luetkenii | reverse complement strand
CATCCACTCTCACTCCGCCAACGGTGTATGAATGGGTGTGTGAACGGGTGAATGTGAGGCTAATTATAAAGCACTTTGGGTATCTTAAAAATACTGTAAAAAGTGCTATATAAATGCATTTACCATTTACTATAACACACAGCATGTGTATACACAGATGCATGCACAGGCACACACGTTCCCCCAACACAAACCTTCCTCCACATCTAGCAGCTGGTGTTATTCACACTTCCATGGACCAAGGACTCTTCTGAGGCCTTCCTGGGCAGATTAGTTCTGCTGTGTCAGTCTCCGGGCGCTTTATAAATTAAACTAAGTTCTCTTGCTCTGGCTCGTTATCCCGACTCCAATGACAGGCATGTCTCATTGTTTCCAGACTGGAAAAGGTGGGAGAAGTGCGTGGAGAGATCAGAGCTCTGATCTGGCTTCACCTGAGATTTATGGCAGGGATAGTGAAGGAAAGAGAGGGGTGGGCTGTGATCGAGGGTGAATGCTGGGTAAAGAGGTGCTCTAGCCTTTGGCCTACTTCCCTTGCACCCATGTACACATACAATGGCTTTTTGGAAACTATGTGCTATGTGTCAGTTTGGTGTCAAAGAGAGACTCAAATAAGTAGAAATGGACTTCTTGTCCTCTGTCTAGTTAGTATCAGTATCAGTATTGGTTTTAGTTTGAGTATTAATATCAATATTAGATTTAGTATTAGTTTGAGAATAAGTAGCGGCAATTTTTGTAAATAAACCTTTGTAAACATTGTTTTTGAACAGGTCTTGTCTGCCACAAGTTTAGCTTTGCTGGCCTTTCTTTTCATGCTGCTTACCACCATTGTTGTTGTTGCTATGACTGCAGCAGTGGCACTGTGGCCGCTAGCCTCACCTTGATAGCCACAACCCCACTCACATGGCCACAGCAAATGATATACACCCCAAAACATCCCGCACATCATTGAAAGGCCAATTTAAGGCAAAGAAGAAAAATTCCCTCAAGTCATTTCGTTAAATTAGAGACTGAGCTAAGTCTAACATTTACGAGGAGGCTGTTCCAGACTCTTGAGGCCAACGACCACCTTTTGTTTTAAGGTTGGACCTTGGAACAGCGAGCAGGACCTGCTTAGAGGACCTGAATGGCCTCATAGTGCTCTGAGGACACAACAGTCAGTAATATAAGTTGGAGCCTGACCATGCAAAGCCTTTGAAAACAATGCTACACTTCACTGGTAGCCTGTGAAGTGAGGACAGCGTTCTGCACCATTGGAGTCGGCCTACCGAAGATTAGTAGTCTAGACACATGAGATAAAAACATGAACAAATCACGAAACAATAAAAACTGATTCGATTTTTAGCAATGTTTCACTTAGCTTCTTAAGATGTTGCTTAAAGTTCATATAGTCCTTTCAAAAAGGATACCATGATCAGTAGTATCAAAGACCGTGCTGAAGTCGGGTAGCCGCAGCATGCATTAGGATGTCATTAGTGACTCTGGGAAGAGCTGTTTCATTGTTGTGCAGTTTACGAGAAACGGATTAAAATGTAACAAAAACACTACTGTTTCCCACCACATCCAAGTACTTATTAGAAACCACTTTCTCTAGGACTTTGGATAGAAAGGGGAGCTTGGAGATTGTGAGAGTGATGGATCAAGACTGGGTTTTTACAGGCTCAATAATGGTTTGCTTGAAGAAAAGAAAATCAGGGACTGAGGAAATTGTTTACAATGGAGAGAATACTTGGGCCAGTTTTACCCATGACCTCTTTAAGGTAAGACATCTAGGGCTGGTTTCCCAGACAGGGATTAAGCCTAGTCCTAGACTAAAGACAAAATTCAATGGAGATATCCATTGAAAAACATCCTTAGTCTAGGACGAGGCTTAATCCCTGTCTGGGAAACCAGCCCCTAGTGTGCAGAAGGAGGACTTCCTATGGGACACGTTATCAACCCTTGAGGAAATTACCCAACAAATCAGATCGTAGTGACGTGTTTGGATTAGACCAGACTAGCCTCTCTATCTCTGACGATGTTTAACGAGATAAACCAAGGTTGACCAAGGTAAAATCATCTGATCGTCATTTGTGAGGCCTAAACTATACACAAAATAGTGCCTAACAGATCTGTAGCTGATACTGTTATGCTTAACATGTTGAGTAGGCCTGTAATCTTCTGTCCATGTCAAAATTAAACGTCTCACTCGCGATGACAACATGCGCAAAATCATCCAACCAAATGCTTCGACTGTTAAAAACATGGTACTGTAGCGTCCCTGTTGCCTCACAAAGTACCACGTACTTGAAAAGACAGGAACAGCCGGGGGGAACAGGACTTGCGAGCCTGTCAGTAACACTAAACAGGTACCTGGGGTCATGTTGATTAATGGTGATTAAATTAGCAAAATAGGCAGCTCTCGCATCCTCAACCTTCTGGTTATAGGAGATCAAGTTACTCGTCTCTGTTGTCGAGTGACTCCAAAATGTCAGCTTTTCAGGAACTAATAAAAACAGCCTTGCTTTAAGCTTGAGGACCGTGCATTTTTTCAGTTTATCCAATTGGTCTTGAAAGGGTTTCACAAGCCCAAGAGGTCATCAAACTTGTTCAACCCACAGAGGACCGTGTTGGGTGCAGTTTGCGCTCTTGGCAAATCACCTTAAAAGTGCAATACATTCACTAAAAACATCTTTGCATTCATTTTCACACAAATAAAAGACTGTTTTTATGCACCCACACATTTACTACATCTAGTGACTCTCTTGATAACTGCGGGTGTATCCTTTCCATTCACAGCAGAGCTTTGATCTGACAAGTTGAGTGTCTGGAGCTGACCACGCATGCAAATTGTAAATGGTTTTGGACGCGTTGGACAGACGCTAGCGTACGAGATGCTGTGGCTGCTTGCAGAGAGTTGCTTATTTGAGCTGTTTGAAGGAATGGCATCAGGTGTCAACCGAGCAAACTTGGAGAACCCACAGAGTGTTGAGTCAAATTCAGACTGCAGTCCACTGCATAGGAATGCTGAATCTAAACGGCGCCGTCTGATACACCATACATTTTCCCTTTGGGCTTTGTGCAGGTTGACACCCTGGTATTATACAACGGTGGCTATCTGCCATGTTTGAGTAGTGATTTTGGCAGAACCCCAAATCAATAGCTTCTCAAATGTAAATATATAGCTTGTAGTCACAACAGATGGCTACACTCACACAGTGAGAAGGAGGGTGGGACAAAAATGCAACCAATGATATTTACCGTAATTCTTGTACATTTATCTTGTGATGAAGGGCTATATCAATAAATGAACTTGAACTTGAACTTGAACTTGTAAAATATTTCAATAATTTCCAAATTAATTCATGACAATTCACAGCCCAAATTTGTACTTGCAGACTGCTTTCACTCTATTAGGCAAAGACAGATGAAAATGTATTTACTGATTGACCATGAAGGATGTAGGAGCACATGGTCCATTTAAACTGTCAAACATCAACTTTTCAAAAGACAAACATATCTTCAATGCACAGAGTGTCTACATTTAATCCACCGTGGCCAGAGAGCCTGGAAGATGCTGATAAGATGATGCTAATAAACTCACAGTCCTTGGGCTAGTATTTTGAGTAGTAGTAGCAGAATCATTTAAATCTCCATTGCTTTGCGGTCTCTATATAAAACACGTGTTCCCCTTGCTTGCATGCGTCCATGCTAATTTCAAGCCCGTGTCTTGACATCGCAATACAATAGAACCACTGATGCCAGTCCCAGGAAGTTTCACAAACCCCTCCCTTACCAAGGCAGGAGGAGCTATCCGTTCTGTCCTTGGTGTCCCACGTCTACGTCTGGAACACCACATTCCTCCTGCTGTTCCAGGGACATCCGTTTCTAATGAAATCATTTGACTGCCAAAGGGCTACAATCTTACAAAGATAGGTCACACTTTCTTTGGGCAGTCCACTCCTGATACTCGTGATACTCATGTGTCACTTCAAAGTCGACTGGGTTTCAAGTGATGCTCAATAGTGTTAGAAATGGGGTTAGTGTTAGGCTATGGTCAGGGTTAGGGTTACATAGTCTATAGACATGCAGCAGATAGGCAAGAGAAACTTTGTGGATCATCTGCCTTTTGTCACCTGATAGATGAGTATCAACATCTGACAATCCATATCAAATGTTACCCAAATTAAAATGCCTTTTGCCTGTTCAGTAGGCATTTGTTTTTGATCAAACGCCTCTTGCTACCTAAAAGCTTCTAAAAGCAAACTGCGATAACGACAGCTTTCAATGAAGTGAATGGAAAGGCAACATCTTCCTATAACCAAGTTCAGCGAGCCAATGAACTCCGCAATAAAGAGAGTTAATTCCCCAAGCCTGTGTTTAGGAGGAGAATAAACCTTTATTTCAATGAGGGTTAGATCATTCGTTTTCCCAAGCTCACTCCACATGGATACAGCCAAGCACTTCCAATGGAAACGTCCAATAAACTGTTTTATTTCCACTTTATTTCCATTTCATTGACCCAACTCTCTTATCCAGAGAAATTACAGTTCAGGGTGTTAATGTATGGTACTTTGTCCGTGTTCCAGCACGACGAGGGCTCCAACTGTGGGAACCTTGGTTCCACCGGAGGTAAAGGCAGGTACCTGATGTTCCCTCACGCCACGGATGAGGTGCGTGAGAACAACGACAAGTTCTCCCCCTGCAGCATTAAACACATCAGCAACATCCTCAGGCTGAAGAAGGACGACTGCTTTGTGGGTGAGGGAGCGGGGACCTGCACATAGCCCACCTGCATGTCGCCATGTACAGCGGCTGTTTGTCACTTGGTGTCTATTCTCTTTTTTGGGTCAGTTAGTGATCAGCCCATCTGTGGAAACCAGATTGTGGAGGAGGGCGAGGAGTGTGATATTGGTCACAACGACACAGACCTCTGCTGCTACAGCGCTAAAGAACCTGTAGGAGTCGAGTGTCGCCTCAAGCCTGGCAAAGTCTGCAGGTACTGCAGACATAAACACGCATGGAGCATCAAAGCCGTTTTAAAGTTGGATCTGAACTGTTTTGTTGGTTTACGTCCTATCTCCCAGGTCTGTCTCTGTATCCTTCTGGCATATGTCTGCATGTATGTCTCTCTGCCTGACTGCGTGTGTGTGTGTGTGTGTGTTTTTTCACCCTTCCACCCCTCAGTCCCAGTCAGGGCCTGTGCTGTGGTCCGGGCTGTGTGTTTAAGCCGGCGGGGGAGAGCTGTGACGAGGAGACGGACTGCCAGAGAGAGAGTGTGTGTTCCGGCCTCTCCTCATTCTGCCCTGATCCGAGCCCCAAGGAGAACCTCACCGTCTGCAGTCAGGGCACCCGGGTCTGTCTCAACGGGGTGAGGCAGCCACATCCACCAAACCAGCAGTGTGTGACTCAACTCGTTTGCCCAACAAGACATTGTGTGCAGTGATGTTGCAAAGCCATTATCAGATCTAATTTAGACCACTATGATTCAAAAAGTAGATATATAGTACATATAATAGTATCGCTGCCTTATGTCGTTTTAGGACGTTTTGGAAATTAGCAGACGCTTTTGTATAAATAAAGTATTCTAAGGGGTGTAAGTTGTATCACTAGAGCACCGTTTGAAACTAGAATGCCAACAAGTTAAAGTTACCTTTTAATATGTGATTAGATTTGTAATAATAAGTATTCGCAAAATGATTGCTTATATGATACTTACCCTAAACCCACCACTACGACACAGCATGGCTCTGATCTCTGAACTGAAGGTGGGAGGAATTCACTCATTGCTCAACGTTTTCACTGTACATTCCAAATGCATTGCTCTCCAGAGGTGCTACGGCTCAGGGAGCACACTCTTAAATATAAGAGCCGGGGTGGGACTTAAACCCCGTTGACCTCCAAGGAACATGGAGCTGGAAAATGCTGACCTGCCTCCATTGTGATCTCTTCATTTCCTCTCTTAACTCTTCATCCATTTTTATAGTTTCGTTTTTTCGTATAGTGTATTATTCATATTGTCCTCAATTACCTGCACTTACTATTATTACCTGTATTGTATTACCTTCCACATTTCTGCCATTGTTCTGCCAATCGCTGCTATGACACCTGCATTTCCCCTCGGGGATCAATAACGTGCAATGTATCAATTTCATCCATCCTCCCTCGCCTGACTCTCTCGTTCTCTCCCCAGACCTGTGCCGAGTCTCTGTGTGTGAAGCATGGCCTGCAGCAGTGTGACTGTCCAGGAGACTCCATGAAGGAGAAATGCCACATGTGCTGCCAGCAGCCCGGTAACCGCAGGCCCGCGCCTCCTCTACTACTGAGGAATGTGTTTACGGTCGGGTCAGAACACATCAGCCTGTGTCAATTTACACTGAGGTTACCCTCGTGCGTTGTTCTTTTCAACCTCAAAACCACCGCGCGAGAGGCCGTCTGACATAATACGGTGTTGTGTTAAGGAGCGTCGTTTGTAAGGAATGTTAATTGTAGCGTGTAGGATATGAACGAACGACTAAATGACCGAAAAACCATCAAGCGGTGTGTTACCTTGAACAGCCTTGACGCAACTTTTGCACCGTATTGAAGTGCTATATTTGAACGTTGCGTCATCGTGACAATGGACTATAGGATATATATATATATATATATGTGTGATACATGGTCTGTGAAGAAATAAAATGTCCCCTCTGTCCACGACAGCTAAGCCTGAGACGTGTGCCAGTACCACCTCCTCTGTGCTGTCCCTTCAGTTCCAGAGGAGGCGGGTGCCCCTGGTGGCCGGGGCGCCGTGCTCAGGGAACCGGGGCTACTGCGACAAATTCCAGGTGTGTCGGCTGCTTGACGCAGACGGCCCCATCGCCAGGCTGAAGAACTCCTACCTGAACCTGGATGAATTTGATGACCTGGCAGAGTGGATGAAGGTCAATAACACACATTCAGCGTATATGAAATGATGGAGGATGATGACCTGGTCCTCGTAACGTTGGGCCCCCGAGCTTCCGGCCCCGCTGTAGGAATAAGCTAGGTGTTTATCCATAGTTCAGTCGGGGACACTCGTCGTAAACTTGTTATACGACAAGTGGTTATACCGTTGTATTTGGCGGTGCCGGTTCTGCTCTCCAGACGAGCCTCACTCATGTCTCCACAGGTATATAGTACGTTTGTAGACTTGTAGCTGGACTTCAGGCTGGACCACTGACCCCTTAAAATGTAGAATGACGTGATCGTCGTTTATCTGGACATCAGGACAGGCCAGAGGTCGCCTGCCAGGTCGCCAAACCATGCAACACACAACATGACGGAAGAGTGTAGATGACCCGTACTCTAGAGGCGAGGATGGCATCCTCGCTAGGAGGCAGTAGATGTTGCATCCTCAGCTCGTCTCAGTGTGGTTGGTAAGCTTCCTGTTTTGATGTTCAGCTGTCTTAGATGTTCCAGTCTCAGTTGGCTTGGAGATTTGGTGTCGCCTGGAGAGCAGGAAGAATCAGGAATGCCCACTCTGGTTTTAGAGGAGCTGCATGTGTCAGCCATCGGTTTCCTTTGGAGACGGCAGAGCCCAGATTAGCCGCTCTGTCCCTTTTGTTGACCTTACCGATATAACTCATAATATGACTCATTTTCTAATGTACTCGGCTCCTGTACGCATGGAAAACCAGGAACATTTGAAAAATTGCATTTTCCAAACCTGGAGATGAGTTATGAAAAATGATACCTATCCAAAGTGTTTTCAAAATGTCATGGATTTGTATTGTGGAAGGGAGCAGGCCAGTTATTCGTAATCAACTAATAATGGTAACGGCAATTGCACTTCATGTCATGGAATAGTCATGGAATAGTCATAGAATAGTCATGGAATAGTCATGGAATAGTCATAGAATAGTCATGGAATAGTCATGGATTTTCATGGTAAAAATGTGTATGAACCTTGAATTTATAACTTCACTGTTTTGATAAACAGTGTACTGTATATGTGCTCTGGTTGGGGCCGAGTCTGTCTTTGGCCTTATGAGATGTGTTTACTGTTGGTTGTGAGAGCAGAGGTAAAGGTCATATGGCTGTGGTGTGGCAACAACAAGAGTTTTTCCACAACGCAGTAGAATAGACCAGTGCAAGTTCATTGGTTCAACCAAGTATGTGGCACAGTGGTACATTCTTATGTTTGGCTGCAGTAAAGTGCTTTGAGAATAACAAAGTACACATGGGGTTGATTCTTGTAGAAGGATAGCAATGGCTGTGCAATTTGTGTTTTGGCCGTGACATTTTAAATCTTAGTTTATTTAATTCGGCAGTTTTCATTGTAATTATTTGAGTGACTTATTTTGTCATCACCAGCTACATGTCACATTGGGAGAAATAAGTTTCACCTACCCTAAAAACATTTGTTAGCATTATTAGCATCCCTCGCTTAAAACAAGTGTCCAGCTGGCTGCAAGTTAATGAGATGAACACTGATGCGAACAAGCCATTTCTTGGTTGACCGGAGTACCACTGCAGAAACGTTTCCCCCATAACGTGACACAAACCAACAACAAATAACCAGCAACAATTCAAAATGCAACGGTGTCCCTTTAGCTTATTAGAGACACCATATTTTCATTTGTCCTCTGCAGGCTCACTGGTGGGCCATCCTGCTGGCTATCCTGACACTGTCTGCAGTGATGGGCTGCACCGTCTGCCTCTGTGGCCGCACCCTGGACAAGAGTGACTTGGAGTAGTCACCTTTGACTTCTGACCCCTGCCATCTCCATTAATACAAGTGCAGTGACAACGACGCAATAATAAAATCATGTTTTAATGCTGCCACAAATTCAGTTTTCTTTTTTTCTATTTTGTTTCACGGGGTTGCAGATTTGCAGCAAAGTGATTACAGATTTTAGCACTGCAAAGGTGAATCTTCAAGAGACTCACACCTGTTCAACCCATCTCGTCTCAGATTCCTTCACTGATATTTTAGTTCCATACGTCACTTTGCATCTGGCATCTCCATTTTCTTTCACCGGAATGTGTGACTTGTCTGTTCACATTTCAACAAGTGCTTAGAGTCTCCCTTGGTGCGTGTGTTCCTGTTGCTGCAAAGTGTGCTTCAGCCCAGTCAGAGGGGCCACATACCACTGGGTCTGCTGTGATTTAGATGCCACCTGTCATGTGAACTGGAAGATTGATGGGACTCTCCCTTAGCTGGGCCTGCTGCGTCCTTGCTGCTGCTATTTGAACCTGAGGGCTAATTTCAGTTTAAAGCCCTCGTCACAACTCATCTACAGAGGTGGGTGAGAGGACAAATGGAAATTAGTGGTCTTGACCTTTGGCCCCAATACTGTCATTTGCAGCTTTACAAAGGAAAGTGAAATTAAAGTGACAGTAAACACACTTGTCGTCTGAAAAAAAGATTCATTGACCATTTATTATCGACATGATCGAAATGCATATTTGGTGATGAATCCCATAGGTTAATGCAGACCTGAGCAGGTTTGGCATTGTTCATCAGTGTCTTGATTAAATCTGCGTCTTTATTCTAACAGCTGTTTGACATTGGTCGGGTCACCTTGACACAAATGGAATGGCGTCAGAGACACAAGGACACTAACAAATCACAGAGCTTAGTTTGGGTAATTTGATCATTGTTAGCACTTTTATATCAAAAACAGATGTGGGAGTTTAAATTGATAAATTGTTTGAATAAAGTTTTTTATCACCCTTTGAATATATATAAAACAGTGAACAATAAGCAACCTTGTGTTAGTGAATATGATAATGATGGAGTTTTATGATTGAGTGAATATTTAGGATGAAACCAGTGACAAAGCCCATCTTCATTTTCCATTGCCTACAGTCACTGATTCCCTAAAATACATTTCAGGCTCAGGATGACTTTGAAGATGCTAGGTTTGATTTATTAAAGTATTTATACAGTACAGTGGCATATTTACAAGTACATACAAAGTATTCTAGAAATATTCATCAAAAGGTAAAAATATATATCTAGCAGTGTTCCATACCACAAAATCTATCATCATCTGCATCATGGTATTTACATTTAACATACTGTACAAGTAACTTGGCTTAGTAATCTTTTCCTCTGCATTCAGTGCAAAAGTATAGCGTTTCCACTTTTTCAAAAGACTGAATAAAAATATGTGGAAATTGAATCACAATGATTATGGTACCGATCTCTAAAGAGCCAAGGTTTGGATATTGCTTGCAGAATTGTGAATATCTGACACTGGATGACTGGAATTGTAATTATGAATATTGGAGCAATATTACATAATTAACAGATCACATGCGCAGACGTCCGCAGAGGAAACTTCATTCACCAGAACCTCATTAAAGATACAATAACACAAATAAAACATTATTATTAACTATGTCATCTACCTCATACTGGACATCATATGCTTCTTGCGGTTTAGCCACATTCAGTGGACCATGGCAGACAAAAATGCCAGGCACTTACGTGAGGTAACAGCTTCAACGTAACATATCGGGCTGATGTGTACCAGTATCAATGTTGCATGAGTGTTTATTACCACTCAACAATCATTATGAAAACAACAGCTCTTGAGGATTCAAGTGCTTCAGTAAAAGTCACAAAGTTCTTGGAATAATGTGCATCTCAGACCAACGTTGAGTCTTACAGACCATTTGAAACAAAATGCGCGCTCAGGTGAAAGAGCGGCAATAAAGCGCCGGGTTAAGACCAATTTTCATTTCGCAACAGCTTACCTCTGGCAACCGTTTGCAGTAAGGCACACTGAGACGAGTCACACAGTCACATATAGTGCTGCGAACACACAGTGGTGAATGCTCCGTTAGGCTACCCATTAGTCAGACAATACATCGAGTTAGATCAATGGTACCCTATTGCATAAATACACCTTTTTTCTTCTTCACAGTGGTCACTATAGATATGAAATTCAACTTGAGGCATGTTACACAATAGGGCAGTGGTACCTCCAGAATCACACAGCATATCCAGGCATCAGGCCTCCAATGACTTTGTATAATATCCATCTCTTTGGAATGTGCACCAAAGACGCACCAAGGACGCCGGCATTTACTGTCATTTTGTACAATACTGCAGTTACAGTTATGTGCCATGAAAACAGCTCTTACTTTACAAAATATTATACGATATTCAAATATTTTTTAAATAACACACACATTTCTGTACATATATATATATACACAAGGCGGTGATGTCTTTGTATAATGTGAGAAATAAAATAAGTTACAGGTGTATAAATTATTTACTATGCGCTGAAACGGACAGGAGGGCTTTTCAGCAGTTGTGCCTTTCCTTCCAACGTTAGTGGTTCTTCAGGGTTATTCTATAGACAGAGACATTTTCATTTTGAATAAGAAGCCTTCACAATAACAATGTCAATAATAATGAGGTGACGGTTATCTCACCTTTTAGGAGTGCGTTTTGGGGTTCTCCTCCACTCATCCTTACATTTGACGAATGTGACCTCCTGCGTTAAGCTCTGAGCCTGAGGGTCTTTTACACAGAACACCACCCTGAATGGAAGAGCAATAGAAAACAATTAAATGTCTATTGACTGAGCACTTCAGACCTTGAACTTGATGAATGTTTTCGTTTTTGTCATTTTTAAATCTTTGAGATTCACTGTGAGTGTGAAAAGTGCAGTACGAATAAAGTGCATTATTATTTATTATTACATAATTTATTTTGTTTGAGTTGGACACCACTTACTTTTGCTGTGTCTCGCCGACTCGGATGCGGATCTTGTGAACCTCCATGCTAGCGCTGTTTGAGTCACCTGACCACCAGGAAGAAACCATCCTCAACATGTTGGAGGCAGACCAGCCGTTAGTCTCCTCCCATCTAAACTTGAGCATCATGAGGTCACCGATGTCCTTCTCTGTCACCAGCAGGAATGAATGAGTCTTATTCGTCGCTATTTTGTCCTTTCTGCCAAGAGGAGGGGCAGGAATGGAGAGAAGCGTGAGTTAGTTGTCCAATCCTAGCCAATAGGAATGCTTTATTTAGCTTGGCCCTATAAAACTACGTAACAAAGAGGATGATATAAGATGTAAGCATAATAAAGCCACTCATGTAAGAGTGGCTTTGAGCTTTTACTGCCTCATTTCCTTTGACTACTCTACGGGTGTTATAAAACCACTGATATAACAACTCTTGTTATGAAGGATTTGGATTAGGCCGCTCACAGTTTGAGCTCCAGGTTCTCAGCCTCTCCTTTGGTTCCATACAGTGAGACAGTAAGTGTCGGCTCCATCTCTGAGCGCTTCACCTTGCTGGAGAAGTGGATCTTCAGCTGATAGTGGTAAACTGTATGGGGAGAGGGGAACAATGTGCATTACACCTGGAATAGTTTAAACATGCAGGCAAGCAACTGTAATTGAACTGTTCTGATTTGGTGGAGATGTTGTCAGCTTATCAACAGTAATACATATTTAGGGGACACAATATGATTTCAGAATCATTTTGGATGAAATATATCCCACATAGCATCTCCGAAATGTCCACTTTTCAGGAACTAGGAAAATCGGCTTATGGTATATTTGAATTTCTCCAGTGTGTTTTGGAAGGCTTTCATAAGACAAAGGGTCATAGAATAGAATAGAATAGAATAGAAGGCACACGCATGTAACCCCTCAGTTGAGGTTAAAACATGATGGTGGTTTTCACACGACCGCAGCGATATGTTGAAACTGCCCGACTACCAAGGCTTCTGACCTCTGAAGGGCATGGAGGCCCGTGTCTTGGTGTACATCTGGACGTTGCGCGCCTTGCGGACCTTGCTGATGTCGTAGCCCACCATGTTGCAGCGGCTTTTGCGGCAACTGAGACACATGCCGCGGTCAAACATGTCGTTGCTTCCGCAGCGGTAGGCCTTGGCCGCTTCCCGCTCGTTCAGCAGAGAGTCGATGAACAGGTGGACCGAACGCTCGTGCTCACACTTCACCGCATCGGTGATGGCTGAGGAGGTACAAGGGAGGGATGTTTCATGAAAACACACACTGCTTATGATTGACTAATGGACACAGCAATACAATATGCTAAAATATTACAATAAATTTGTCAAATTAATATCGTCGTATTGTGTTTGTGTAAAATAAATCGATGTTAAAATAATGTAAAGAATTTTGAATACTTTTAATACATTGATTAAGACATTATACACAGATTAGTAATGACAAGCAGCAATTAACTACAGAGTTAAGCAAAGTGTGTGTGTGTGTGTAGACTAACTATCTGCTGTCCCATTGCAGTCCAAAAATATTGTTCCCTATCTGCAGTCAACATAATGTAAGCCAGCAGTTATTCTCACCAAATAGCCCAAAGTTAGCGATCTTCTCCAGCGCCCCCCTCAGGTTGCAGCCCGGCTGGAAGCTGCCGCCGTTGGGGTAGATGTCTACGTGGCCCACAGGCTGCTGGATCCCAATGCTGAGACCCAAGGAGCCCCGTGTGAAGGTATGGAGGACATCTACAAAGTGAGCATCGTCTGGGGAAAGGCGCCGGTGGGCGTGCTCCCCCTCAAAGTCAGGACCGGCTGGGTCTAGACCTGGAGACACGGGGGGTCATCAGAGCGAGGCAAAACAAAACCACAGGGTAACAAGCCACAGAGATGATGATACACCAAATTACATTTTAGGGAATTGTTAGTATGCACTATCAAATCTTGTGTCTCATTACGTTCTGCTGTGTTTACCGGTTATTCTCCCGACTTTGTTGGCGGCGTGGCTACCAGCAAACCCCGCCACGTGAGCCCCCAGGCTGTAGCCAATGAGGTGGAGGTTCTCAAGGGGAACGTTGGTGGTCTCCTTTACGAAGCGCATTCATGAAAATGTGATTAATGAAGGCAACTCAGAGAAGTAAACAATGTAATAAATAAATCACCGTCGGTGAGAAACGAACTATGAAGAACAATAACGTCAAAGTAAAAGTCGCTGCGGATTATTATTGTTTACTAGCTAACTTAAGAGACATGCGTACAGAACAACAACCTTTCAGATCACGTGAACCGTTACATCTTTGACAAATTGAAGCATTCGAAAAAAGATATTAATGGACGTAGTATTTTGGCATGAAACCCATGAACTCCTCCCACTGACCTCTATCCAGTCGATGAAGTGAGCGATCTCCTGTCCCACCGCCTTGGTGTTCTGGGCCGCAACCACATAGTGGTTCTGGGCCGAGTTGAGCCAGTCCACTACTATGACGTTGGCCGTCTGCTCTCTCTCGTACAGCGCTGACACTAGCTTGGCCACCCAGCTTTCAAACATGCCACTCACCTGTTGAGATGACAGGCAAACACAATGTAACAACCGCATTATATTACGGTTGTGAGTAGGTGCACTGGTCAAAAGTCACATTCGGCGCAATTCTAGGATATCTGGAGGTTGAACGTTGAACATGGATGGCCGAACGGTTCGATCCAAGCCTGTTGCAGCTCATCTGTACTGCATGTTCTCTGGCTACGACCAGCCACTGTTGTGGCTTGTCAAGGAAGCTAATGAAGTGGATCTGTCTAGACAGCGTGGCCAGTCATCGCAGTGGAATTTGGTGAAATAATGAAACAATCCGACAGTCAAAACCCAAACCGGAGTCGTGAAAATCCCAGCCTTTGGCTATAGGATCTTTCCTCACCGTCCACCCGTGGATTACGATGAAGGTTTTGGCGGTGCTGTTGAAGGTGCAGGCTGCCAGGGATTCGGGTTTGCCGGGGACGATATAGCACACGTCGTCGTCGGGCTGGGACGGTTTGCGGAGGGAGAATTTGGCAGCGGTGCCGTTGCCGTCATCCTTCTGATCAAACAAGTCCTTCAGAGGGTCCAGGAAGTTACCTGACAGGAAGGAGCGTACACAGGTAAGGAGGACACTCTTCTCCTGTCCAATAACATTTAGTATTGAACTGTTCATAACTGCAATAATAACAGAGAAGAGAGAATAGAAGAGAAGAGGAGAGAATAGAAGAGGAGAGAGGAGAGGAGACAGAAACCCCTGGTGTTATTGGAGCTCATGTTCCCTGGCTGGGGGGTCCGGGGACGCCTGACTAGCTATCTGAGTGACTGGCTCCTATAAGCCCCGGCCCCTCGGGGCCCCTCACTAAATGAGCCTCAGCCTTAGACAAGACCCGTCCTCAGGGGTTACTGGGGTTCACTTGGTCAGACGGGGCTCCATAGA
>OMOT01077100.1:0-12641 GCA_900312575.1 Acanthochaenus luetkenii | reverse complement strand
GGTTGCGGGCGGCTGGGCCGGCTTTGGCTGTGCGGCGGGCTGTGGGGTCTGGGAATAGGATTGAGAATGACATGGATCACACAGGCGTCACTAAAAGTATGGTAAAATCGCTTCATCTCATATCAGTGTCCAAAACCCACAAATATATTTCTGGGGACAAGTGGAGCTTATGACTAATAAGATATTATTATTTGGTCAATGACAAGTTGGTTTGATATGGTTTCCAAATACATTTCTAGGGATTTTTGATTGATATTTGCTCTCCATTATAATGCTAAAACCTAAGATCCAATTCGAACTCACTTAGACTAAGGTATATGGCCAGTGCCTAACTGATTCCCACGGCATGTTACATCTCACAGACACATTATCATGTATTATATAAGGGTGACGGAGAATCTTATATTGAATAGAAACTACACACACTGAGGATGATGGTTAAACAACCTCTGTCACTACATACTGGCCAGAATGGTAACAACACAATGTGTATTCTTTGCGATTACTCAAAGCAACATAAATTATTCATGTACAGTAATGGAAGAAGGTGGGAAAACAATGGGGTTTCAGCTTTCTGACACGTATTCAACCAGTTATACAAACACAACCATAAGCACATATTCTTAGTCTAATTAAGTTTTAAAAAAGAGAGTCCGTACTGGACTTACTGGTTCCTGGTCTGGCATCGGACACGTCTACCAGTGGACCGGTGGCCTGGGACAGTGATTGGTAGTGGACTGTGTGGGTGACTGTGGACGACTTCTGTTTCTGGGTCTCGCCAAAATCGTTATCGGTCAGTAACACAGTAGACCTGTCATCTGGGAGAGAGAGAATCCACAGGAATAAGTTCAGGACTACAACAAGCAGGTCCATTTGCTCAGTTTGTTACTTAGAAACAGAAGAACAGCTTCCGATATAGTAACAGTAGACACTAGCGGTATACAGACACTTACCAACAGTCTCCATGGTGTCTCTCTCCTCGATGAGAAGCTGGGCTCTGGGGATATCGATGTGCATTCGGAGCGTCTGCTGCTGCTTGTTAATTGGCTCAGCTGGACGTGTGTTTTTACTGGGGAACACCGAAAATTTGCTTAGTTATAGGAAGCTCTTGTAGAGATGAATACAACTCAGAGAACAATATTATCTATATATTCCAAGCAGACATTTGTCTTGATAATGGATATGCAATTAAGTTGTAAAACAATCTTACCTCATGAGCATCTCAGCCAAACTTTTTGCATCTATAAAAGAAACATAGAAAAAACATCATTTCACTTGCTGTCCATGTGAGAGAATAGCTAAACTCCAGGTCCATAAAGGCCCTGCCATGCTGCAGTTGCCCTCTCCCATCTCACCTCGGAGCCTCTTGAGCCTCTGTTCCCTCCTCCTCCTCCTCAGCACCAGCAGTCCGATGAAGATGAGAACGATGCCCACCAGCACACAGGAAATGGTCACCATCATCTTCAGACCATCGCCGCCCCCGGAGCTTCCCTCACTCACATTGGGTGCCTTCACCAGCGGTGCGATGGTACCTGCGCAGAGGTCATATGCATGTTATGAATGGACTTTGTTATTGCAATTGTCATGCTTGTGTAGCAAGACATGGTACCACAAACTAATTCATGATAAGTTTGATAAATTTGTTCATTCTAGTACCGTCCCTGCCCAGCATCAAGATGGCCTTCCACCTCTCAGGTTGTAAAGTTGTCAAAATTAATACAAACCAGACCTGAAGAATTGATTTTTCCCCTTTTCTCAGAGACAGTTCTATATCCCCTAATGAGATTAATGGCAGGATGCACCTGTGTCTCAAAAGGACTCAGGACTCACACACATTCCTAAAGAAAATTAACAACCGCTCGTCCACGCCACACCAACATGGATGGAAAAAGGGGATTTCCTATTTGGTTTACAGTACTGAACTTTAATCATTTCACAGAAGAACTGGACTTGAACATTTATCAAAATAAAGTACATTTCAAGAAAATAAAACTGTTAGTTTTGCTGTTTCTATTTTGCTAGCTGGTACCTATTTCCATAATAAGTTCTAAAGCAGTGTGGATTACCAACTAAATTGTACACAGTATATACTGAATTGTTTAATCAATATTATCTTATAATTTCACCTATTCTGTCTGAGAAAATAGTATACTAGTTTTAAGGTCATGGTAGCCTACTTACTCATGGTTCCACACTGCCACCTAGCATCCATTTATATTCACACCTTTTTACAAATATAGTTGAAACACATCTTATTTAATTGTTTTCTCCCTGTATTAGTCACTCAAGTGTTACGCATTGTGTAACTGTGATTCAAGTATTAGGATTATAAAGGTAATACAAGTATTCATCTTGAGAATGTACATAGTGCGCAGATTTCACAATTAAGGTGTTTTATTCTATATTCATGTAATTACTGTTTTATGCAATCTACAAGTGTTTGTCTACAGGTTTCATGATATCTACTGATTGACAACAGTAATGGGTTGATTATGTGAAATACAAGCGCGTTATAAAAAAACTAAAAAAAACATTACATAAGTAACTAAAGTAAGACAGATAAAAATATACTATTTCCCCTGTGTCCCTACCTGATCCTAGGCGGATCCCTTCCCCAGACAAATTAATTAATTAGTAAACAAAGCATGACCTGAAAAGCCCACGAAGTGTAAATTCTAAAAACTATAAAAGTAATTTGTCCTTTGTAAAATGGAGGAAGAAAAAGAAAAGTTAGGGTATAAAGAAGACAAGCCAACACCGTAGTTAAAATCTGTAATCTTTTTACTGTAATATATTTTTGCGTTCTTTTGCTTTCTGCTATTTACCGATTTACTGCTTTCTTGCAAACCGCTTTGCACTGTAAAGTTTGAACCTCGCTCTGAATAGTTAACTGGAAGCATATCCGAGGGCCCGCGGTAGTGTTTTCATCGTTGTTTAAGTATGAGTTTATTTTAGCATTTTAACTAGTGAGAGTTAGAGAAGTCAGAAGCTCCGTGTCAACTCTTTCATCTGACCAACAGTACCGGACTGCAGCTCTGTATTCTTGCCACAAGAATACATTCCATCCTACGAGGTAGTAAACGACAGCTGGAACAGCCAGTCACTGATGTTAACTTGGAAGAGCCATTCGCCAGAGACCAGTTTGTTGCTCTTGCTGTTGCCAGGCAACCCGACTTTCACTGAAGTTTGTTTCACAGGGCTCTGGTGATCCTCGGAAGACCGGCCTTTACAACTGCTACCACCCAAAAGGAATACAAGTAGGCTTTGACATATATTCCATGTTTTTCTGCTAAGAGAGAGTTGATGCAAGAGTGCTGCTAAATTATTGCATAATTCAATTAGGAAAGTTAGTGTAGTCTATTTTGTCCCTGATAACGTTTCGCCTTGTTTCTCTCATTTCATTAACCCCAAACTTCCATAATTCAATTTACTGTTGCAATTAATATTCATAGTTTACATTTAATTATTCAATGCCAAAATTTTGTATTTTGTTCTTTTTGTATCTTTTTGTCCCATATTTCAGTCATCTCATTGATCACATTGTTTTATCTAGTAGATAGTTCAATAAATATTCAGATTTATTGCTTGTCGTTTTTCCTGTTTCTTTTTCTGTAGAGAACAGTAATTCCCGAACTGAAAATATCTGACAACACTAAGATTAGCGACTGATTATCATAACCAAATAAAGATCTATTTTCTTTCCTCAAAAGTGGGGGTGCCCCATAATGATTGTAAAATATATATTTTCTATTTTCATATCTTTACTTAGTTCTGAATTAGATTTCTCAAGTAGTAATGCTACACTTGCAAAAGAACAATAACAGTATGGTGTGAATACTATTGTTGTAGCATTGTTGTAGGAATCCAGAAAATAAACAAACACAACCAAACCAATTATTTGTGTCCATGAATGTACTGAATTACCTTTATGATCATGTATAATGGAGAACATGTGACCAAGCAACTGCTGAAAGTAGAGCAAGACCCTCAGCAGCTCACAGCCTGCAAGTATTACATGTTCCTTATAGCAATCACATACAATCTGGCACCACCTGCTGCTGCACTGTGCTATCAGCACTTGACCTTTTGCCGAATTGGCTGTGCTGCCTGGTTGCCATTCTGCCAAGCAGTACTTAAAAGAGAATGAACTCATCCATCATAGCTAATAGTGCAGCCTGATTTTTCTCTTTAACAGTTCCAGGATGGGAGGGTGGAGGGAAATGGACCGGGGGTCTTCAGAAATGGGGTGGCAGAAAACGAACTGAGTGTGCAGTTGAGGAGGTATGGGGTGGCAGCGCTCACATCGTTTCACACAAAGGAGATCATGAAATGATTTATCTCATGTGGTGGCATTCAATAGGGACGTGATGGAGGCATCATAAAGAGCAGCAGAAAAATCAGCCACTGGCGTCAGCACAAAATGTGTTTTTTACTGCCCAGTTCATCAAGGGAACCTCAATGTTTTGCAGCTAGGGTGAAGACTGGCGTTAAACAGCAGAGAGATGAGCCTTGAGCTCTGCCATTAACAACAAAGTGCTTAGTGCTAGCATGAAACTACCACTGTTGGATAGACTCAATGACGATGCTACAGTTATTGAAAAAGTAGGTCTTTCATCACAGGTTCTTCACAGACACTTGCTTCAACAGTCAGGGAGTCACTCTTCACACTATACAACTGCTGGAGCAGCCAGTGGATCTTGCAGCTATAGTACCAGACATGTATAGCCCTGCTACTTATGGCTGACCCAGATAGATATTTCAATGACTGTGTTCCATGGAAAGAGATGCTCATTGGAAGGTAGTATCATTGTTTGTTATTGTATTTTGTGGACAACTCACTGCCGTCGTAGCTGAGCGTGGCGAACTTGACTCTCTTCTCAGCGTAGCCGGCACTGTTGTAGACTTTCATCTGCAGCTCGTACCAGGTGGCCTCCTGCAGATCGTACAGGATGTAGCTCTTGGTCAGGGAGGTGCGCTGGGCTGTGGTCCACGTGGGCGAGTCAACAGGCCGGTACTCCAGGGTGAAGGAGGTGATCGGACATCCGCCATTGTTCCAGCCAATCAGGTTGAGCCTGACTCGAGTGGCGTTGATGCTAGTGAAGAGCTCCTGTTCCTTAGAGAACTGCGGTTCTGTAAGGCAAAGGGGAGGAAAGCTTATAATGTATGAATCAGATAGCGTGAATGAACTCTGAATGCATGAAAACCATAGAGGCAAATATGCTTTGTGGTAACAGATGCAATAGCTTAATATAATGTTTCCCTAAATGGGTAAAACATTTAATAAAACCTGTTATTGTAACAAATTGCTGGATAAAGTGATAACATCTTCAGACTGATACTGTAGTAATATGCACCCCTTATAATGCAACATTTGCTGGTTAATGTTAATTGGTTAAATGCATTAATTGTTAGGACAGAAACATAACAATATAACTTTAAATAACTATCACATATAATATAATCACATTATCTCGCAATTCACTACAATAACAAGCACTGTTACATTCTTCACCCATTTAGAGGGACATTTGATTAATTATTACACTATTTGGGGGTTATTATTATTATCAGTTGCTACTTGCTTATTGAGATGAAAGCAGATTTAAAAAAAAGAAGAAGTAAATCAAATCCTTTGGAAACGGATCTATCTCTATCACTCCCATCAAATATTGTCCAATTTCATAGTCGGACACATTATACCACATTATACATTTACGGTGTAAAAGTTGTTTCACAAGATACAAATATAAAATGCAAATATGTGAATGCTCGCCTGAAAATATAACTACAGATCAAAATCCAAACCCTCAAAAAGCCTTCAACTAAACTAGCAATTATAACGTCATGTGCCTCTTAAAACCGCAAGGTCGGCGGTTCGAGTCCAGTTCCTCCCGGGGATAAATCTGTCGTAGTGTCCTTGAACAAGACACCTAACCCCAAATTGCAATCACTTGTTTGTGCAATCACTTGTTTGCATCTGGGGGGATCCGTTATGGGTTAAATGCAGAGAAATAATTTCACTATGTGCGCGGTGCTCTGTGCATGTGTGTGACAATAAAGTAAATGTAATTATTAAATTAAAAGAAAGCTTATTTGTTCATACCTTTCCCATGGGTCTTTGCCTCAATTATCTCACTGATGCGTCCGGGCCCCACTGCATTTTGGGCCGTGAGGGTGAACTTGTACCAGGTGCCACACTTGAGGTTCTCCAGGCGATAGGAGCGCTCGCTGGGACTGATGGCAAAGTTACCCCACTGCTCACTGTTATCCTCAGAGTACTGCAGGATGTAGCCTGGAGGACACACAGATGGACGGATGAGGACTTAGAAGAGTTGAGGATTTTTTTGAACGTGAATCACCAGCTGTTTTTGCTCATATTCATATAGAAGGAAAACAAACACAGACAGCAAAAAGGAACTGTGTGATGTGTGTCTGACCCCTTATGGAGCTGCCTCCGTTGTCTCCTGGGATCCAGGACAGGGTTATTGAGGTGGTGGTGGTCTTGGTCACAGTGAGGCGAGGCTGGTCTGGTGGAACTGGAGGAAGGAAAACACACAGAGCTCTCAAACGACTCAGTCAAGACTATACAGATTAAACACAGGAAATACAACGTTTATAACTGAAAAGTAGATTTGCACCCTACATGGTGGAAAAAGAGTCCACACACTGTTGTCTGTTCCCGAGGTGGGTGCATTTATTAACACCTATACACAGGTGATGTTTTGAGCGTGCTGCTGCTCTTCATCAGACCATCAGATGAAGAGCAGCAGCACTGTGGACAGGTGTTAATAAATCAATGGGAGCAGAACACTCTTTCATTCTTCATGTTTTGCATTCTGTTCGGCACCTGTTGATGAGTGTTGGTTTGGGATGTGCGTGTTTTTGTCCTTTTCTACACCCTGCATCGCATACCTTGAACCTGCAGGTTGAGGACGATCTTGTCCGGCCCAAAGCTGTTACTGGCCACACAAGTGTAGTTCCCAGAATCCTCTGCTTTCACTGTGCGGATGACAAGGCTGCCGTTGCCGTGGACGCTGCGTCGGCTGTCAATCACAACAGGCGCTGGGGTTCCATTGCTGCAACATAAATGTGTTTCAGTGTAAATGTGTGCAGAAATAGCTTCATGTTTTCAATGTTACACAGTCTATTATCCGACCCATTGGATTTACAGCTACTCCGACAAATCCAAATGAATCCATGAATATTCAACGACTGGCAAATGCCCTGTCTCAAGCTTGTATAAGCATTTATCTATCTGTTGTAGCACCTATCTGGGCCAGCTTTGAGATTAAACTGTTGTGTACTCACGTCTCCTTCAGCCACTTGATGGTGGGGGACGGATCGCCCACCGCCTTACAAGGCAGCACAATGTCCCTCATCCACGGGGTGGTCACTGTCCTGTTGAAGGTCAGGATCCGAGCCGGCGCTGCAAAAATACACAACCCCCTCAATCAGCCCACAGTGGAGATACCACACACTAACAAATAAGTTGTCCCGACTGAGACGGGCATCATGGAAACACCATCATGTCCGAATTTCTGCAGCGTATTGGTATTACGAATACTATAAGGGTGTTTTGCATTTATTTGCGTTCAGTTAACTTTCTACCACTAAAACTGCAGGGTGTTGCTCTCTCCCTCTGAGCTGTGGAGCCGGGAGGAGAGGACATTTATCACCTAGACCTCGGACAGGAGGTGAACGTCCTGATAGGAGGTGTGGGTCCCGACTCCAGACACCGCGGGGTCTATCACCGCTAACAATCAGCTTATCAGCTCTCACCAAGCATGTAAAGTGCTGACAGGGCCAAACAGTGGGCTGTTTACATTCAGCTGACGCTCCCCCCCACCGGAATTCTCATAAGGAGATACTGGGAATGAGCTGCTTGAGGGAGGGGAGTGAGGGGAGCAACAGGGGATCTCGTATATATATACAGTGCTCTGATGCTCTGCTAAGGGCTTCAAAAGTATACTTGTGCCCAAAACAGATTTGGGAATATATGGTAAGCGATATCAAATTGTATAAATGCATAGGATGGGTATATTTATTCAATTATTATTATTTTCAGCAAGAGCCAAGTTATTGAGTGGCAAAGTTTGGACCTTCTCCAATGACGTGTAAATAATGTAAAATGTTGAAAATAAATATTAGGCACTTCCCCTGATTGACACGTGCCCACACTGTAGACAAAACAGGTTCCTCCTGCATTACTTCTACATGCAGTTCAAATCCATGCTAATGCATTGTTTAATTAGGCTGTTTGTGCTCTATCCATCACAGCAGTTCTTCACCAGTTTTGTCTGTCTGCTCACCCCCACCTAACAGATTGGCAATGAGACACCCCATTTAGCAAATATTGTGTTGGGACCTGCAGACGTCCCATAATTATGCACCCATCCCCACACTTTACAGTCTTGTATATCTGGTTTCTAGCTTTGGAAGACATTTGTTCAAACATTGACTGACCATTTGCATTTTACATATGTCATTTGTGAAGTAAAATTACAGCAGCTGAGATTGTTCTTAGATTCCTTTATTTACCACTACATCACTGAATCCACCCACTGATCATATGATGTACAGCTGATTCAGCACCATCCATTGTTGACTATCAAAAGTGTGCGAAGGAAGAGCTCCACCTACCCTCGGCCATGGGTTTGACGGTGATGATCTCACTGGCGTTTCCACGGCCTGCAGCAGTGACGGCCACCACCCAGACACTGTACTGGCGGTTTCTGCTCAGATTGGGGATGCGGTAGAAGAAAACATCTGGGGCTGCCTCGAACTCACTGCTCACCTGGGAGGAGGGAGACATTCAAGAATGTCTTATCTTGCTGCTGCAGCTCCAATTATGGTGTTTCTTTCCCTTCTTTGACTTAGCCTGAACGTTTGTATAATCCAGGAAAGATTCATGACCTAAGGGCCAATGAAACCTATTCAAAACTCACTGTATATTTTCAAACATACATGATTATCAATCTGAAAATAATGTTGTTTATCCCCCAAAATACCAGAAAAGTCTATATTATTTTCGGGAACACAAGGTTTTCATCAAAAAGCAATGATATGTAGTGACAATGTATCATCAAAGGATGTGCTTTGACACTGACATGGAATTTACTGACAGTTCACTTTCAATACACCCCATTGAAAATGTGAATGGAAACTGCTATTCACATAATAATCACAGAGACTTCATTCTAAATCATTCCTTCATGGATTGGGTATAATAACTTTATTCATTGCAAAAAGATGTCTAGGTTTTGATTGAAAAATAAAATCTGTTTGCTGAATTGATTGAATTGAGAGTCAATTGACCCCAACTCACTCTGTCTACCAGTTCCTGCTAGGGCCCGCAATAACTTTACCGTGGGATGTGGGTTGGAGCAGAAGACGGTGTATTTCCTGATGATGCCATTCACTTTGAGAGGAGGAAGCCAGGACACAAACACCACTGAGTTTGATGCAGCTGCTGCCTTCACACCCGCCGGAGGGCCGGGAACTGAGGGGGGAAAGAAGAACTAGTTTATATATTTCCTACAGACCACTAATACTACGGCTAGCAATAACTCTGCATGGTGCTTTTTACACTGATCGTCAAACAAGATAATAGATGGCCAATTGGGAAAATGCCGGAGCTTCAGTGGGATTTATAATTCTAGTGAGTGCAGCTTCAAACAGTACAGGATTGCCTGCAACATGCCGGAATTACAGCTCTCCACTTAATTAGCTGATCTTAGACCCTGACCCCTCTTTGGCCCAGTGTGAGGCTTGGGATGTGTTCATTGCTGCAAAATATTGACTATTTTGCACAGCTGACATTTAGTGTAAAGAGCAGACGTATGTCCTTAGGGCTACACAACAGTCACTCACACATAGTGAGTCAAACCTGCACTTCACAACGCTCCAATCGGAACATATCTGTGCGACACGGCCGTACAACAAGAGACCCACGCTTCCCATTGATAAGTGCGATTTGAAAGCTGCCTTCGTCTCGTTCGTGGATCGTGTATGTGGTCCTACCATCCTCCTTGGTGCGAGTGTAGATCTGCTCGCTGCGAACACCGTCACCAGCTCTGGTGAAGGCCAACACCTGGATGCTGTAGTTGGTGTACTTCTCCAGCCCATCCAGCTCCAGTGAGGGCTTGGAGGTTGTCACATTCCTGATCTCTCCAAGCTCTGATGGACAGAAGGCAGGGGAGGACAGGAGACGAGAGGGTGCAGGTGCGGGTTCAGGGAGCGAGGCAACATTTAAGTGTAGGCATCAAAGGCCTTGTCAAATGCAACTCTCACGTCGTAACTAATTCAGTGATATGACAAGCTGCCACTGTTACAAACACGTACCTAATAAATCACACGGCAGATCACATACATGAAAGTAAATGTCACGCCCAAGGGTGTCATACCACAGCCTTGGGTATCATGTCACATTCAATCACAAAGTTTGAACAACCCCGCGTCCAAGGTCTGCTCGAGTGGCAGGCCTTGACCGGCAATCTGCTACTCTCAGCAGCTAGGGTTTGAATTATTGATGTCTCATTGCTCATTCTTTCACTCCTCACTGTCCTTATCACTTCTCCACTCTGTTTTCTCCTCCCTCCTTTATTTCTCCTTCTTTCGACCCCTCTCTCCCTCTTTCCATAGATATATGAGTCCAGCTGTAGCTCCTCTTCTCTGGCTTTTCATGAGCAATTAAAACTCAAATTGTCGTGGAATAACAATTGCACTTGCAGAGCTGCCAACTCTTTGTGTGTGTGTGTGTGTGTGTGTGTTTGCCTAGGGTCTTGATATCCAGTTATATACAAAACTGAACTAAAAAACAATATTTAATATAAGAAAAATATATTACTCCATACCTCTGGAATTTAGTAAAGACGGTAGCTTTACTTTTCAAGGGGTTGTATTGGTGTGTGGAAGAACAGTGTTCTAGTATATTTCATACTCACAATTTACGTTTACGCAAGAAGCATATGTGTATTAATCCATTCACCTACATACAACATCCTGCAGGCATTTAAAAATAATAAAGTATAATTTTAATGTAACCCAAAACTTAGATATTGTCTGAATAGGAAATGGAGAAAATGGACCACAGTAAGAACTAAACCTGTCAAAAAAGGTTCTGTCCCATTCAAAGAATCTGCAATGATTTAAAACGGTTTATTTTAATACATATATATTACATATCATTGGAAAGAGTATTCATTTCTGCATAAAATGGTGGGATATGTGGAGATAATCGTGCACACAGTATTGTACAGGCAGTTCAGAAATGGCAAGGGGGTTATTTACGAAATGCATAAACTACCATGTTCTCATACAGAAACCAACAATGACCTGAGACATTCAATGGTAACTGACACAAGCTTTATTTCCATCAAAACCGGTTGCAAAGAACTGTTTGCTCAGTCACTTGTGTATCCACCCTGAGCATGGACTCACGCAATACATCTGCGTCGCATGGAGTGGATGGATTAATGCTGTCCTGGGCAATTGCATTCCATTCCTGAACAGGGATGACGCACAATTCAGCAAGAGTGGTGAGAGTCTGAATCCGCAATCGTGCAGCTCGCCCCAACTGCTCCCACAGCAACCCGATGGGGTTCAGGTCCGGTGAGCAGGCGGGCCACTCCATGTGTGTGATGACATTTTGCTGCAACAATGCATCCACGATTTGTGCTCGGTGTCATCTTGCGACACAAAGCCATTGCCTATCAGCTGGGCACAAGGGATGACGTGTGGCTGCAATATCTCGGTGATGTAGTGGGGGCTGTTTAGGTTGCCAGCTATGGGAACAAGCAGGGTCCGTCCAGCCAAACGAATTTCCACCTAAACCATGAAACTTCCACCACGGAATGCTGTAACTGGCTGGACACAATTATCTGTTCTCCCCTCCTTCTCCATACCTTCAAACAGCCATCAACACTTCCCAAACAGAGCCTCGCCTCATCTGTGAAGAGTACGTTCCTCCATTGCTGCCTCGTCTGTGATGTCGGGCCCACAGCAATCTTGCCGCTCTGTGAGCTGCCGTCAGACTTGGGTGTCGAGCAGGGCGCAGGGCAGAGGATGCAGGGCGCAGGATGTAGGGCGCAGGGCGCAGGATGTAGGGCGCAGGGCGCAGGGCACAGGAATTTTGTAAATGACTCCCCTGCCTTTCCTGAACGTTCTGCCAGGGACGTGCGGTCAGGGGAGGCAGGTGAGGCATCATGACAAGTAAAAATAATAATAATGTCATCATGACAAGTAAAAAAAATAATAATGATAACATAAAATGAATATTAATATTTGTCCACTGATCTTCATGTATGACTAATTTCGAACATTTTTATAGTCAAAATTGCTGAATTTGCGTATTTCCTGTTACAGGGGTGAAACGCGAGGTGCGGCAACAACGAGCCGAGCCTCACCTCTGAATGCGCAATCCATCACAAACTGGGTTGATACATGCAATTGGCCCGTCTCTGCATATCGCCAATATAATGTTTGCAGATACGCTTATATACCCGGATTTTCCACAGTCTGGCTAATGTCTTTAACCATTAAAGTGTAATGTTCGTAAATGACATATTTAGGTTTGCTGATGGGACATAAAACCGCAGTGAAAAGGCACAGGGTGAGGCAAGTCATATTTTTGCTTCACTGAA
>OMOT01077096.1:0-14744 GCA_900312575.1 Acanthochaenus luetkenii | reverse complement strand
GCTGGCTGAGAGGCTACGGTGTGAGGGTCCTGATCACGCTACAGCCCAACACGGCGGCCACTCTTGGATAACAGACAGAGAGAGAGAGAGGATGGCAACGGAAAATGAAAAACATGGATTGGATTAAATGAAGTAATGGAGGTAAAAATGTGAGAGATTTGCAAACATTGTGTGGCGAATGAATGGGTAAATGATGCATTTCATTTTCCACTAAATGTCTAAGGCTCTTGGCCGTGGTGCCAGCTTGTGTGGAGAACGCAGAGCTGGCCAGGCCCACTGAGCAGGGAAAAGACAGCTGGTATGCTAGGAACTCCACCATATAGACCCAAGTGCCCACGGAGAGGATTCGAGGCTGATGTGAACTGGAAAAATGTCTCTCTCTCATACAGTAGGCTCACTTGCACAACAGAATAGTTAAGCTTACCTTGTTTTCACCACATCCAGGGGATGCATTAGGCAAATCTCCACCAGACCTAGGAGGTAAAAACAACCAGGTTAAGTCACACAACTGACCGATAAAATTGAGTTGAATTCCGCTGGCTTTGTTTCCACGTGATGTTTGACATCTGATCATCAATATTTGATGTTGTGAGAGCATATCTGTCCTCCCCCTCTTTGTCCACATGATCTTTTGACATTACATATGTGCACATTGCAATGTGGCTGCGTAACATCTACTATTTAGAATTCTTATCACAAAAATTAACCTGTACATGTCCATATTGGCCCTGGAAGATCTGAAAGCAGCATAGGCAAAATCTGATATTGTCTGTCAGGCCCAGTCACAAATGTGATCTGATTTTTAAAAAATAAAAAAAAGAATGAAGAAAAGTTGCATGACTGCTAATCGTGGCAAAAGTCATTTGGATGCTTCTTCATGTGATTGTTTTCTTCCTTTTCATTTTACAACAGATTGTAACTTAAGAAATAATGCTGAACAAATACGCTTGTTGTTGCTGAAGATGGTTTTGACAGACAGCCAATGCCAGACAACCTTCCAAGACAACCTTATCATCACTCTGATTATCACTCTGGCTAATTTAAATGGCAACCACCTCAATAATTCATGTATGTTTTGAGCTCTTTGGTGTCTGTGCATGAACGTGGGTTTGAATAAGGGAGCCGATGACACTTCTTTCCAAAAACCCTCTAAATGACTATAATTCGCAGCATTTCAAAGTGGTGAAGGGCTGAAGCCACCAAGCATATCATCCATGCAAACCCAGTACATCAGCAATGTGCCAACAGCTGGAGAATCAATAGAGCCTGGTGATCACTGAGGGACTCTGAGGTTTCACACACAGACTAACTATGTGCGTCTGTGTTGGAAAGCCACTGGTTTGGCACGGAGGCATTCTGACTCAATCTGGGTTTTTTTTAACTCATGATTCTCACTGCATCCCTTAGCTATTGCTCCGAGGGCTTCCCTTACAGATTCCAGTGTGTGTACACAGCTGCCGTGCCATACGGGCTCTTTCTAATTTGCTCAATTAAACATATTGTCTATAAAAGAGTGTCTCCTCTGGGGGTTTTCCATGGAAGTAATTATCATGTGAAATACCACAGAAAAATTACTTTGTTCTACAGTCGCATCTTAATTTACAACTGGGAGAACCGAGAACTATTGAACCAAGCTACTAGTGGGCAAGAGTCAAACAGAATTCCATCTGTAACGGCTTAGCTGACCCAACTAAGGCCGTTAATGAGACTGCATTGAAAAGAGTAAATACAATTTACTGGAGACTGCGTTGGACACCTCATTTTCAGGTCTTGCCATGAATAGGCCTGCTGTGAAATCCGAGCGCATCAAATCTTTCCGCGGGTAATCAGATTACGCGATGAGGCCAAACCTGCTTGCCTGCTCGATTAGCCTGTTCAAACAGAAGGATGCTGGGAATTGACCGAACATGCTCCAACAGGTGACCTACTAGAGAGAGAGAGAGAGCAGAGTCTGGGAAAAAGGAGAACCCGTCCCCTCCAAAACGTATATATTTGGACGCTAAGTGGGAAACCAAACACAGAAGAGGAGAAGACAAACAAAACCTCGACCGGATTCCTTCTGTCTCCACAGGCTTGAGTCTGATACACAAGAACATTTGTCGTTAATTCATCGTTACTGCCAGTGTAGCTAAAGGGTACTGAATCTCAGTATGTTATTTTCTCTTATGTTCTAGACTGGAAAAAATATATAAAACAGGGTGGAGCTGGGAGAGTAACCCAGTCAATATTCCAATAGATACACAGAGGGGCAAGGCTAAAAAAAAACTACAACAGCAGCAACAGATAACACATTAGTGGGGTACAGACTCGTCCCGGCTCGTGGATTAACATCCACACCAAACGTTTTTAGATGATCAGGATGTACGCCATGCCAGCTTTGACATATTTGCATGTTTCCATTGTTGTGCATCGACTATAAATGCAAGAATTTATTAACATCGTAATGGAAACAGCCATAAAGAGATCATTGCCATCGGGTAGCTGAACCCGCAAGTAACCAGATGGTTCTAATGATTCACTCTGGACTTTAGGCCTAGTTATCGTAAACCTCAGAGTTTCAAAACACTATCCAGTTTCAATGGGAACAATAATGAAAACTCATACAGTCTTGTGTAATAGGGGTTGTGCTCTGCGATTAACTTTCAGCATGTTAAGGTGTGCGCGTTCAGCGCTCAGAGCGTCAGTGTTTGGTGTCTAACTGCACTATGGACCAGCGTCTTTAGATATGAGGTTTACGTCAGTTAGGAGCTCATGCTGTATCTCCAAGATGGCAGTTGCAGAGGGATTACGTGACGACGAACATGAATGCAAAACTAGCCGTGTTTATTTTAGCATCTGTCTAACGCCCTTGCAGACGACACGCCTTAAGAACAACTGATGGCAGATGAGAGGACAGGCTGTAGCGGTTCGGAGAAAACTAAATGAGAGAGAAAGACTGTATGACCATAATCCAAAAGTGACCTTTATGTGACTTGTTTGTATGTGGCTCTCTTTGAGCACTCAAGTGCCAAATAGGACTGCAGAAATGATTAAGTCAATATACTTAGTATCTGTGATTGGCAACTTACCTGACACTACCTGAATTTTTCTCAGATACTCGTTATTTTGTTGTACTTACTTCTTTGGTGTACCCATTTTTCCTCAACCTGCCTTGTCTACTTCTACCTCAATTAGTGATTTCCTACGTTCCCCTGAAAATACAGTTTGACAACCCCCAGTGTAGGGAGTACAGCACAGACTGTATACGTGTAGCTGGAAAGAGTGATAGCGATAGTTTTTCCAGTTGAGAAAAGGTGAGAGTGGATAGACAACACTACCGTGGTGTGCCGTGCCCTGATGCTCAAATTACGAAAAAGAGGGGGCGTTGCATTTCACATGCTACTGACGACAGATCCACGAAGATGCAAGCTATGACCGCTTTGCATTATGGTCTATTGAGGCTACTCTCAGTGGAAATTGGCATCTCTGCCACTTCTACGATGGATTTCTCCCTGTATGATTGTTGAATGTCGGTGGAAAGTCTAGAAAGAAGCCCTTGGTCTTTGACTGACACCAAAACCTTTACCATTGATGTTTTAGATGAAAACGTTTCTGCTATCAAGTCCATTGTAGCTGTGCTGGAAATATCTCACCATCTACGTTTGACCAGTTATCCACGGGAATAGGGAACATACACCATAAAACAACAAAATGGGCCCAGAAATGCAAAGTACATCACGAGTAGCTGTGGTTTAGGATGGATTTTTCCTTTAAGTCCTAAACCAAACACTAAGAATTATTCTCAGCTACTTTGACCCAGGCCTGATGGTGACGTATGGTGGAACTGCCTCTGAGTCAAGGCTCTCCCAAGGCCTAGAAAGACCAAACATCCACCTTCCTCAACACTACTGAGAGGCAGCCTCTCGCTCCACTGGGCCCCAGTGCATCATGGTCTTCGAACCCAGCTGTCAGCACATGCTACTGTTTAATCATGGAGCCCGGCGGTAGTGAGCCCACACACTCTCGGGAGCACTTCACACCCCTACACAGCCTCTGATGCACACTCACTGAGCATTGTGAAGGCGAACCAAGGGGATGGACTGACGATGGTAGGCCAGAGATGCAACTGAGGTACTGAGTTCAACCCTTCCCTTCTCCTCTGCCTGAGTCTCGCTCTGTCTTCCCCTGCAAGCAGCCACCTCCCACTGCTGCAAGGACGGGCCTAATATTACAGTGACCTGCCATCTGGTTGACGTTTAATAGTTTTGTTCTGCATCAGTGAGTGACATATTGGGAGATTCCATTATTTCAAGGATCTTTTGTTTGTCAACCACAATGGCACTGACAGGGCTTGTCATCCAGGACTCCTGCGTTTGCAGACAGACATACATACACACACACACACACACATAGTCACAACTGCTAATGGCAACAAGGGCGCCAGCAGCACAGTCTGGAACACAGCCATTAACACACAATGTTACACGTACTGTTAGGATTGCTATTTGCCACAAAGTGTTCTGTGCCAAGTCACGGTGTAGAGGCTAATTGTGTTTTCGCTCAGGGGAAAAAAGATCTGCAAGGATACAGTGAGATACTACACCGATTTTACATTGTGGCAACATATAGTCTTGATTCAATGCCTGGTTTTCCTATTGCCTAGAGTTTACGTCATGTGCAGCATTTTAACAGGCATGGAATTTTGGCATTCGTTTTGGATCTAGGATAGGAGGACCATATGTTGGCATGTCAGAGCCAGCAGAAACAATGAGGCAGGCAGGGCTAAAAAGTGCAACATCACCCCATTCGGCTTGGGTGGTTTGAATCTGGGGTTATGTGGACGATGCAGCGGGTCTCTGGGAGAGACCCAACAAGCAGCCTCGCCAGTAGCACTAGCATGGCCACCGCTCTATTGACCACACATTCCAAGTAGACTGATAACTCATCTTCCAAAGAGAAAAGATCATACATCATGCAGATGAGATGATTATCTGAGTTGGTTTTGGCTGGGGAATGCACGCAGTTTGCTCCCACGCAAAAGTGAGAAAGAAAAACAACAGTGCACCAGGGAGTGATTGCTCAACGGGTGCAGGTGTCATCAATCATGCAGAGACACACACTGAATGACTGTAATTCCCAGCAGCCACAGGGAGAAGGTCACTGCCACAGGAAGTACAACTCCCCCAGTTAAATGGACTAATACATGAGAGACATGCTGGTTGGTCATTTCACATGCTTACTCGACCCAGTAAATGCTACAGTCTTTAATGGTAGCTTACTAACTACTCACGAGTTAGCTTACTATAACTATGTTACTAATACTTTCTTAATTACTTTAATAAAATAATTGAGAAGTTTCACTTTCCGAAATGAGATATCTGGTATTTGAAAAAAGCGACACTGACAAATATATTGACAGCACAAACATTAACGGATTACAGGTAACTCAAGCCCTTGGTTGACAAAACAAAAACTGGATCTTGTTTATCATATAAATATTGATTGCTGAGCTTCAAGCAATTATTATAGCCTAAAGCATTTTGGAAGTGAACAGTACCATCAGGCAATACATGGCTTTCCGTGATTGTTTTAAATATACTGTTACTACACGAAACAATACTTGGTTCATTGACAGCCAAAGTAGAAAATAATAGCTCATCCTGTGGTTTCAAGGCGTGAGATGAGGCAGAGAGTGGCATGATGACAGAGCCCAAATTTCACCGCAGAAGTCTGCCCTGATTTTGACTGAGCCTCTGGCTGAACCTGCAGGTGATGTCTCATGCCTCCATGTCCCCCATTAATACTTTTCAAAACACATCCAATCTGGAATGCTAAACAAGCCCTCGGAGCCGCTGCCTCCCTCAATTTGTCATCTGCAGTAACAAAGCCAATGCGATATCTGTCAGCGGCCGGGCTCCTGTATTTCGGGCTCTCTGACTCAGAGACACAGATTAATTTCAGGTTATCTTAATGCCATGGCAGAGAAGGTGGTGAAAGAGTGAATAATGCACACACTGCCATGATGGGTGTAAAGACCAGTGATGGAGTGATAAATTAAAAGATGCACAGGCGAATATTATGAAGTCCAGTGATCACCATAAAATAAACAACCACCAATACAACACAGATGTGAAAGATGCTCAGAATAGTATTCAATAATGTTTTGCTTCCTTGAAAAGACCCTGTTTTCATTTAATCAGTCTTATACTATTGCTTGCTATAATGTATACTATAAATGTGTATCATAAAGCTTTATATAATTTAAAAAAGTGTTCCGCTATGTATAGTAAAGACTGTATAGCTAGACAGACAAGGGACGTTTATTGTGTTAGTTAATGAAAAATGTAAACCTAAAGTGACAGTGAACGTATACTGCATTGGTAGACAACAATTACGGTTGGCATGAACAAGGCAAATTGGGGAAATGGAGAATATAAATGAAAAATATAGGTACCCAAATCACATGAGGCTGCTTGGTTCAGGCCAATAAACTAAACTTACTGCCAAGCGAGGCACAGTACAGTATTGAAACATTGCCTGAGAGACAAACCAGTTTTTACAGCAAACAGCCGAGCGCAACAATTCAAAACAAATCCCGTATAAATTGGAATATAAACCATTTACATACGAAAAAGGCACAAGCCAATCCGCCATAAGCACATATATAGTTACCTCATGGGGCAGAGGGGAGGAATATGGCTAAATAAATAGGTATTTCATGGGTAAATGCACACACAGTCCTGGATATTAACGGGAAATGAAAGGCCTTCGGCAGAGGAAACAAAGTTCATTAATGCAGAAGCAGGCAACCATTACGAGCGGTGATTGATGCTCTCCGTCCAACTCTCCTCTCCTGTCAGAGGTGGACGCGAATCAAATTAGGGGAGACAAAAATAATAACATAACCCAGTGAAGAAAAAAATGAATCTCCTAAAAAAACACTGGTGTGAAGGTGCTGATTATGAAGGAACTTACATACCAAAAAAAAGGACGAGAGAGAGAGAGAGAGAGAGAGAGAGAGAGTGAGAGAGACATTAATCAGCGATATCACCAATCAGGCTTCCTGTCTCGGGTCCCAGTGAAATCCCCTAACAGTCCCTAATTCTGCACTTGAAAAAGCTCAGAGGGTGCTTAGAAAAACAAGCGGGCCCATCTCCAATGACAGAGGGGGATTTCTGAACCGAGGGCCCCTGTCGGGGGCAGCAAACATCCCGGCATTCCTCGGGCCTGCCTCGGCTACTGGTGCTGCTGCTTTATCTGTTATCGCCTCCGAGCGAAGCGCGGTGTCGGTTTCCACACTGCACAAAGTATCGATCTTAACAAGTCAGTCTGAATATTTGAGTTTTTGTTTTGTTTCTTACAAACATGAAAACGGGATGAGCTCATTTCATTTCCCCCAGTGCGCATCGTTTAGTTAAAACACTGTTTTAAGATGTATCTTGATGCTGGTGGACTGATCTGCCCCTTTCCCCTCCTTTTGATCAAGTTAATAGGCTACAGACACTTGTTTCGTGAAATTATTGAAACAAGTGAAATTATCTCATCCCATTGAGATATCTTTACCCCCCCCTCGACTTATTTTGAGGAAAACAACATTTTAAGACTCCATATTTTACTTAATGAGACATCTTTTGCAGTGCATCCCCTCTTGTTCGCAGGTCAGCGGTCGTGAATCAGTTCAGGCGAAAGGAGGGACAAAGGAAGAGAGCAAGAGGACGAGAGAAAGATGGGCGGGAGAAGGATAAGAGATTGGAGACGACTCATCTTTTTACATTTCCTTATATCTCTCCTTTTCTGCAAAGTAGTTGGACAACACCCATACAAAAATAAAATAAAAGAATAATCATATAATAAAATAGGCAAAAAATACTACAAAGCCCTGTAGGAATATTACAGTGATACTATAGGAGATAAAAAAAATAGCAAGTACAACAAGGTTACTATAAACTCACTATTGAATACCACAGACCACAGTATTCGGGTGTATAGGAGCATTTACACATTTTGAGTCCCTATATAAATATTACGGGAATATTGTAGTGATTTTACAATAGGGTAGCATTTACACTATAAATCCTTACAAGGATATTATATGAATATGATTCTAACTTTTCTGGCTGTATAGGAGCATTTACACACTATACGTCCCTATAATAGTATTACAGGAATATTATCATATTTTTCGGGACCATAATAGTGATCTTTCAATAGACTAGGCCTATAGCAGAATGGACAGCAGCATGTCCCCCACCTAGATTGATCGTTAGAGGTCGTGCGTCATCCCACATGGCTACACAGAGACAGCTCGGGTATGTCCCTGTCTGTCAAAGTGAACTCTCTGACAGTGATGGACGTGTAAACGTGCATCTGCTGGTGGTTGGTCAGGCCTGCCACTGAGCCGAGGTGACGGGCTAGTGATAAGGCACTGACAGACAGACAGACAGGCAGCCCAGTGCAGAAGACAGACAGGTAGGCGACGCTGTCAGTGTCAGTGCCTCTCTCCCATTACTGTCATTGTTTTCTGACACCTGTGGTCATATTTACTATTCAGGACCATCCCGATGCAAATGGCAGCGGATGACAGGTGGAGAAGAAAAGAGGACAAAATGGATGCAAAACCTGTTGTTACTGATGTTTGAGAGGAAGTGCCCCGTGTCAACCCGGCCCGATTCTTTCATGAGGATCCCATTTTAAACAAATTGTCTCCCAACTCCTGCAGGACTCCCGTCAGACACTATATAAACTAACCTATAGTAAACCTATAGAAGGATGCTATAGGCCTACAAATGACAGCAACATTTCAGAATATCATGTGGCTACTAATCCTACGGATAAATATGATCATGATTCCCTACACAGTACTGCACAAACACTAAGGTCCTATAGTATTGTAATACTAAAGTGCCTTTTCGTTAGTGAATGCTAATCCGTCAATATTTAGAGCCATTCTATATGAAGTTCCTAGTAAAGAGACACATATATATATATTATATATTTTACCATTATAAAAAAAATCTATTTCTATGATATGTTTTTGAATGACAATATCAAGATAGCACAGCAAGATTCTAACCTATATACAATATTCTATAGGAATATCATAATGATACCGTAGGAAATAAAATAAGAAATCAGTAAGTACTATAAGGTCACTATATAAAATTACTTCAGTAGGATACCATAGACACACCATAAGTACCTATAGCAATTTAACAGGAATAGTATAGTTATTTTTCATTAAGGTTTAGACTGATGACCACACACAGTTTATAAATTATACAATTACCTCTAAGGACAAGCTGGAGGATCACAACATTTTCTAAATCACCCGAAGAAAATGTAATAAAGAAAAAACATGAAAATTACCAAGACTGGCATTAAAATGTTTTCACCTGACAACACTGCTATGATAAATGACTTCGCTGCCCTGACACAGCCTCCTTGTGTACTTTCCCTAACTCACCTGTCTGCACCATTTCATCTCATCTTCAAATCTCCACACATGCCTACAGCTCAAACACAACCTGAACTCACAAGCACAGTCTCCTTGGCTGTTTGCACCAATGCCTTGATTACCAGACTATAATTACATCGCACACTTTAATAGAGCATGAATAATAGCGGTGCAATGTTGTTAAAATGTGATTCGAATGTCAGAAATCTGTGTTTAAAAGTCAGATCTAAAACTTATCGATCAGTCAGTGAAGCAGACAGATTCCCCTTTAAATTCATTAAATCCCAGTCGAGCCTCTCGGGCCGATGAGCCCACAGGTAACCAAACAAAGGGCTTGTCCCTTCACCAAACTGCTTTGCTATGCTAGTCTGCACTCAGAGAACTCTCAAGGCCTGACATCAAGTGAAACAGGGACACCGTTTGTTTACAGGTTTCCCCCTGCATCGGTGTCCAAGTGTATTTTGAGATACAGTGTTCCATTGAAATTCCATAGATGAAACCGATACAAGATAAGCCTGACAAGGAAATGTTTTAGGTGTCACAATATTTTACTACACTTGGGCAATCGTACCTGTTCGTGAGAAGAACACAACCGTACGGTGCAGCACAAATACTTGTGTGGGCTGGCATCAGGTCTATCACAACACAGTGTGTGTGTGTGTGTGTGTGTGTGTGCGCGCGCATGTGCATGTGTGTGTGTATGAGTGTGTGTATGTGTGGGCAGTCATTACACACAATGTTGCAGTAATCATCCCACATTGCTCTTGTTTGCACACGTTAAATTATTACACCATTAAATAAATGTCCTTTCACATACTGGGTGGGAAAGTGAAGGAGTAACATTCTTCTCTCCCTCTGAAGCTACTGTCAAGGTGCCACTGGGCAAGGTGTGGCAGACACAGTAGAAGACTGTGGCTGTACTGGGCATCTCTCAGTTATGAATGTGAAGCAGGGCGGTGCTGGAAAACTGCAAGACCCTTCTCTGGATAAATGATGGTTTTGAGAGAGAAAAAACACTGCTGGCTGCTGCATCACAGTTGTAAAAGAATCAAGACAAACAAGTTTCCCTGTTCTCTGATACTTTGTCAGATATAAGCCAACTGCTTACACAGAGCACAAAGAATGGGCCATTATGGTGAGCCTTTATGTGCTGCTGAGTGATGGATAGCACAGAAGTAGTAAGGGGTAGTAAGCGGACTTCCCACAGTAGACACCACCATCATTAACTCCACCACCGCGTCACCACATCACTGCAACATCACCACCACGGGCGACACACCCACCCGACCTAACCTCTAGCTTTCAGCCAATTCACCTTGTGTAAACAAAGATTACACCTCGTCCCAACACAGAGGGGAGAGCTGTGTCGTTACTGTCACCTAGTGGACAGACGAGAGACCGATTGATTAATACACACAAAGGTAAGACGCGGAGAGGGGACCCATGGAAACAGATGAGGGAAAGACGGCCCTCTGGTTGAGACAAAAGCTAAATGGTTGCAGAAACATATCCCATTTAATGCAACAAGGAAAAGAGCTATGAGAATAAATACCTATTGCCCACAACCTGTTAATTTGTAGATGAGAACATCTATTTATAGTACAACTTTAGATATCAGATAGGCCTAAATCTAGCTCACACATAGCAACTGAGTTTCAGGGGTGTCACGGTCAATCCTGTTAATTTAGACGGTGAGAGAGTCGACCACTTGGCCAACCCGCTTTCTCCAGAAGCTCACCTGAGTCCATAAAAGCTGATAATGGAGCCAATAATTGGGAGGGAACAGCAATAATGGAGTTTTAGTGAGGCAGTAAATTCTTTAATTAGTTGTTAACACCCTGTGTCTATATGGATAGGCCGAAGCTCCCTCCCCTCCTCTGGACCGGGCTAGATTGACAGGTGGCCCATACGGTTGGTGGCTCATCCTTAAAAGTGAAAACTGTGCACACGGTTTCCACAATTACCTGTAACAAATGTTAAACCTGTAACAAATGTTAAACCCCGGACCATCACCATCACCTGTTAAAGGCAGTAGAACACCTCCAAGTCACCTTGGCAAGCTGCTAGGTGAGGTGAAAAGCTATGAAAGCTGCCACGTCACTAGTCTAAAGTTTAACCTGTACACATTGCAGATCAGGAGCCTGGGATCTAGCTTGGCGTTCATAAACACAGGCAGGGTAGAGATCTTCCATGGGCCCCTCTGGGAAATGTGGCCATGGCCTCATGCCGCCTGGAAGGAAACCCTGCTGGCTGACATTTTGGGATGCATCACGGGAGAGAGAGGCCCCCCAAATATCCAATCTTTGGGGAAAAAAGCTGCAAGGTAGATAAATGCAAATGATGCAGGGAGCGAAAAACCAACGGACATTCCTGAAGAGTGATATGATCTTTCAGTCCACAAACTATCCATGGTGGGAGCGATGCAGCAGAGGAGAGGGTGAATAAGCTGACAGGGTGGTCCCCCTTCTCTGTAACTAGGCTGGCAGACAGGCGTGGAGGGAGCGGGGAAGAGCTGCGAGGCTACGGTGCAGCAGTAGCAGGGGCAGGACCTGCGGCGGTAGCTAAAGGGAACCGCTCTCATGGTTCCCCTCCTGTCTTTAGCTGGGAGAGTTAAGGGCAGGAAGCCATTACCAAAGTGTAAATGCACTCAGCCATCACTGCTCAAACAGTCGAAATATGTTTCAGCACTTGGAAAAAGAAGGGGGGGGGGGAACCTCTCCCATACAAACACAACAGGGCTCTCTTGTCCCCGTCGCACTGAGAGAAAAGACCCTGGGAGAAGTTACGGCCCTCCGCAGGCCTACCAGCTCCGCACATCGAGCTAGCAAGCTCTCCGTCTCTCTTTCCAGACATTGCATAACCCAGCTCCAGATGCACACTGGTGGTTTGGGCCTGATGAGAGACCGTGATTATGTTACATACGGTGGTGGTTTGATGCAATAATTGTGCAATCAGCAGCACGGCTTTGAATCGTGTGTATGATTTATGAACATTATTTGAATTGGGGTAAATAATTGTCCCAGGCGGGTGGGCAGGCGGACTTAGTGACTCACTGTGTGACAGGGCATCTCTGACGGCTGTTGTTTTGGCAGATGGCCCTGTGCCACGTTGCGCACCCAGCGCCAGGGAAACCATACCCTGGCTCAATTCATAATATAGGCCTTGGCCTCTGCCTATCAGTGCTTAAGCCCCTTTAAATCGCATACAGACAGATGCAAAGGCCTAGGGACACACAAACATATTTATCATGTGGGTTATGAATAAAGTGAAGAAACAATGGGTAAACTAGGGAAATCCAGCGTGAACCAGAACAAATATGGCGTTATTCCTGTGATCTTCGACGGTTCAGACAAGATTTGTGAACGTGAACGTCTCTCTCAAGCTGGATATGAGAGACAAGACTCTCTAGTTGTTGTCACCAGGAGACAAACCCTGGAGCTGCACCATTAGCACTGAATGACGGACTGACTTTCAGGACACAGGTTCAGTGTCCAAGGTGATTTTTTTAAAAGGTCAAGCAAACATTCTTTGAGTCCATAAGTCTCTGATTCATTGTCAGTGGAGCAGATCCACGTTTTGTCTCTTGATGACATCAGATTATAGCCTTGGTTCTCTGGTTTCTGGCACTGTGAGAGACATGCTCATGTTCCCAGGTAAAGTGATGTACCAAAGATCACAGAAATAACAGATGTAGTCAGCAAGTATGAACCAGTTGCAGAAAAAGGGGCACCGGACACACGGATGAAAAATCCTTGTGAAAGCGCATGTCAGAAATATGCAACAGATAAACACACTTTAGGCAAAAACAGTATATCCAAAGCACCACTGGGTTCATTTCACATGTGGACACAAAATTGTTAATGGAATTCAGCAACACGAAAAAGAAATAGCTCCATCATCCTGTAATTGAGGGGTCAAGATCTCTTTGTTGGACAAACTCCAACTGAACCGTGCGCGGATGTGGTGGTCCCTTTTATCCAGCTATTTGTCGGAAAACCTGAAATAACTCCAAACTGTCAGCAGATAATTATGAATGAGAAGCGGTTGCAGGAAATGGGTGAAAAAAAAATGCAGTAACAGACTAAATAAAAAGTCTGAAGGAACAATTTGAAGATATATGCACCACATTATCGTTTTCTGATGAAATTATTGTTGGAATCAAACTACAACTTTTCATGGAGTATTGCTGAGGTTCTACGGTATTATATTTTATTACAAAATAGTAAAGAAATTCACGGACGAAGAAATTGTACAAATGTGATTTTACCCCAAAATGGATGCATAGCATTTTGGAATGAAACCCATTTTGTTTGGACATGGAGAGTAAGGGTTCATAAACCGAACAGATGATACTTTGGCACGAAAGCCCCAGTATGTGTGGGGCCTCTTGTGCAGGAACCCATCAGGTCTTGAGACAGGTCCCAACGTGTCCTAAAAGGATCCGTCAGTTTGCTTACGTTTAGCTATTACCGAGGGCCGGTTTGGCGACAGTAGTTGCATTGGCTGTGTATATCCGAAGCAAGAGCGAGGCACTGTGGTGCGAGAGTAGAAAATGCGTTTTGGGCACTGGCTTTGCTATGACAGATGCCGACGATGAACTCTTGACACTGGCTCAACCAGTTTATGTTCAACATGTGTGTCTCTGTTACTGTCTCTGGTCTCCAGAAGGCTGCCCATGACTGCTCTGTGTGTACATAGGTATGTATGTGTGTGTGTGTGTGTGTGTGTGTGTGTGTTGGGGCCAGGGGGAGATGAGAGGATCAGCAGGATTTGCAGCTATCTGGGAGGTTGAGCGTAATGACACACCGGGGACAGATTAGGTTCCTGTCCATCAGGGTTCCATCAGGAAGACTCTGATTTACAGCCACGCTGACCAGCCTGCCTGCCCTCCACCCAAAGCAAACACGCACCGAAAACACCACCGCCTCTGTGTGTTGGCAGCTGGTGGGCTTGCACACATGTTGCATTTGGTTACTTTGTACGCTGGTCAGTTTGTGACTTTTAACGTCAGTGTAGCTTTAAGTCTGGGTGTGCGTTGGAGCAAAAAGGAGAGGGTGAAATTACAATACGTGGTCAATTTCAACGCTCAATTCCGTCTGTGTGTGTGTGTGTGTGTGTGTGTGTGTGTGTGCGCGCGCGCGTGCGTACGTGTCTGTCCAGAGTAGAGGCTGCCCCCTATGATGCTGTGCATGCTACTGCCTACCTCCCCAGAACAGTGAAAGGAGAGAGATGGACAGATCCATTAAACAAGATGTCACCCCCAAACACAACAATGATTAATCACGCACTGCAAATTATAAGCACCTGTATG
>OMOT01077095.1:0-17265 GCA_900312575.1 Acanthochaenus luetkenii | reverse complement strand
AGCACTGCACACATACGTACTGATCAGGGATGGGGGTTTTGGCTTTTTCTTGTACACGTTTAACACCCTGAATTTCGGTGTGTACACGCGGTTAACTGTAACATGACGTCACAGCCACAGAGGCCAATGACACTGGTCGGAAACTCCGGTTGCTGCTAGTAAGTAAGCAAGCAGTTATGAAGGATGATGGCTCTCCCTGATCACCTGTACTGATTGGTTCCTGTTGTTCCAGATCTGCTCATCCAATCAGCAGGCACCATTACAAAAAAAAAGTATTAAAAGTAAATTATCGAGATAAAATACAACTGTACCACCCTCTCGTGTCAGCAGAGTCAATCAACTGCTAATATTAGTGTGTATTCTGACTTACAGATACTGAGACTAAACAAACTGTTTACCTTTGTCATTATGACATTCTTAGTCGGCAATAGTAAGAACCACTATAGATATACATTGTATGCAGAACCACTGCAAACTATCTTTCACTTTGGAGAGACCCTGAAGTTGTTCAGGATGGACAGAGATGCATAGTTAGTCTCCAGAGATTGCCATGAAGGTGCTGGGATGTTTTAGGACGCATCTATGCGTCACTGTCATCCCAGCTCCTATCAGCAAAGAGAGCAGCTAACTTGAGACCCGAGCATAAGAATCCAAGAAACAGATTATGGAAATTGCATGGATGAACTATTGACCGTCTGTTTCTTTATGAGGGCGATCAATTTGAGGCGCGACACGACTGCACATGGATGTCCGTTTATTTCAATTCTGTCCTCGACAAACACCATATAGCCTACTATCACTATCAAGGAGATTTACGAACAAAGTAAGAATTTCTCTCACATTTTATTCAGAACAGTTTCCATAAGTCAACTTTTAAGGCAAATCTTGCCCAAACCAACTGGGGCTTGAACTGTTACAAGGAATGAGAGACCAACGTTCTAGACGATTTATAAAACACATTGCAAAAATGACATCAGCCTGTTGGTACTGGACACGTGATTCTCAAGAGCACCGCAGGTCCATGTGTGCTTGTAAGAACATATATGTGAACACCAGCCTCTTTCTGCTCGGAGTAACATATTGGGCATTACTTTCTGGAAATATTTAAGGAGGAAGTAGCTTAAATGTCTAAATAATGGCCCCTGGCTCTCAGATGCTTTAATCCCTGTATGAGTCAGAGCACCGCCTGAGATCCTCAGGCAGGACCCTCCTGGCCATGCACAAGTCCTGGATAAAGACGAAAAGTGACCATGTCTTTACCATCGTGCCCTGCCTCAGGAGCTTAGGCTGGCTAAATCACTGTCACCTTTTAAATCACTTCCTAAAAATACATTTAAAAAGACTTTTTAATGGTTTGCCTGTTTTATTCTTCTGTAACCCTGTTTTTAAGTCGTGTCTGGCATTTGTATTGGTTATCTTATTGGTTTATTTGGACTTTGTTACCATGTTCTGGAACAGTGTTACGCAAAGCTTTTTACGAGTATCATAATTACTACTATTATAAATGTTCAACGCCACAGTTACTTCTGAAAGCCTGCCTGTTGTTGCTTTGTCTTCTGAAAACAAACACAACCTTCCAATCATTTGAGTCCAGAGATGATCCATCTTGTTGCAGACTGGTTTTGAATTCATAATCCCATGAGAGATTTGCCCTTGTTCTTGGGGGACTTGGGCTTTCTCTCACTCTTCTTATGCGAGTCTTTGTTATTTTGACTGGCTTTGATCTCGGCTTCCCACTGTTTTTTCACCAGTGTGTACAGTCTCATGGTGGCCTGTGCGTCTTGGACCTGGTAAACAATCAAGGAGGGATGGGGTGGGGGTCAGTTAAAGATGCTACGTGTTGTACATTTCCATTACTTTCATTCTGTGAAATTTGCTGTACTGAGGCAGCAACAATGCAACAGTCACTGTTACTTGTTATGCAAAAAGGGAGAGAAACAATTACATATACTGATATAAGCAGCACACAGAGGCTACATAGAACAATTGACCATTAATATAACTGATTTGATGGGTATAGCCGTGTCAAAGTTTGATAACGGCAGGTGAGAGGTGATGATCTGTGTGCAGAGGAATGCGTTTGATGTTGACTTACGGACGAATGTTCGCCCTGTTGGACTTTCACGTTGAGTATTTCTCTACAGAGGACTTTCAGCGAGGGTCGACCGCTCTAAAAGAAGGAAAACATCTCATTATACACAACATTGGTTCCCAACGTGGGGCCGGGGACCCCCAGGGGTCCTGGGACAGGTCCCCAGCCTAAAGGTTTACTGAGAGGAACGTTTCACACATATAGCAGCGGGTACCTTTACAATCTTCTTAAAGGGTTTGTACTTCTGGGTGTCACGGATTCTCTTTCTCGGATGATCCAGGAGTAAAATCTGAAAGAGGAGTTTCGGTAAGTGCTGGAATGTATTTAGAAAATGACAATGTGCCACCTCAGACATTACGTCCAGGCTACCTTGAAGTCATTGTGTACAGCGTGTCCAACCACTATTCTCCCTCGCAGGATCTCAGCAACCTCTCTCTGCACAGTGTGAACATCTTCCCCTGCAGCACAGAATGGCACGACAGAGACATGCATGCTAACTGAGACTATAACACGCTTTAAACACTATTTCAAAGCAACTATCTCCCAAAGGATTAATAACAGCTAGTCTGTTTCCAGTGCAGAATATTACAGGTTATTTACAAATAATTCCATGGCTCACCGTCTTTGATGTCCTCCGGTCGGATGCCGCTGACTGCTGTCCTGTAGTCGGTCACTTTCTCTGTGGGCTTGACGCATTTGTCATAGATGCACTTTCCGAATTGGTTCACGAGGGACACGCGCGCCACAATGCTGTCTTCTCCATCGGGACCCACTCCCACCATCTCGCAGTCCATGGCCACAGCTCTGGTGAGGCTAACAGTCACCATGGTAAACAGGGAGAATTGAGAGGAGCCTCAGTCACTACTTTTGTCATCACATCGCCCTGCCTGAGTAGTTTAGGCTGGGAAAAAACATTGTTTAAAGCACATGGTTTTATCCTAATGTATTCCCATTGCATTTGCCTGTTTATATATATTTTTTATCCCGTATTTAATTTGTCGGATACTTTTATTTCAATCTGATTGGTTTTATTATCTTTAAAAGGTAATATGGAACGTTTTTAAAAACACTACTATTACAAATAAAGTGCATTGTTATTATTTATGTTAATCTAAGCAATATTTGCTGCAGTTCACTCACGGTTGATGTTAAATGTCATTTTAAAAAGTATTTTGGATGTGGGCACTCAAACGAGTTAAACACATGAACGCTTCCAAGTTGTGGCAACGAGATGTCATCCCGTCCTTCCGCTTCTTCCAATATGGCGTGAACGCAGCATAAACTCTCATGAAGCGCACAAGCTTGTGCTGTATCTGATGTAACTCACCCCTCAAACGCTTTCTCCTTGACCAGGGCGCTCTCAATGTCCTGGGTGTTTTTATGAATGCCCTGCTTCCTCCTCATAATATCCGCTGCCTCGGATCCCACCGTCGCCTCGATGTCATCGGGGTCCACGTCATCAAACCAAAGGTCCTCGCTACAAGGGAAGAGGGAACAACGTGAAAGTCACGCCTCTTTAAACTTCATGGCAAGTCTGCGGTGAGTGGAAGATACGCAATGCAGGCAATCCCTGCTATCAAAACAGAAGCCGAATGCATCCTTTTAAAAGATTATAAGTATTGAGCCAAGGGACAAATGTGTGAAAATCACGAGTAGACCTTAGTGTTGCATACTCACTCTGTGGGTTTTGTCTCTTCCACCACAGATTTATTTTTCTTGGCTGCCTGCTTAGAGTTTGATGTCTTTCCACTGTCCTTTTTCCTTTTCTGGGCTTTGGGCTGTCGTGCCTCTGATACAGCGGAACCCTTAACATTCACCCGAGACCCACCGGGGACAACGCTAGACACCGTTCTTCCCTTCCCTGCTTTCCCTGGATCCATCCGACGGGCAAAGGCATTGTTCTTGGGAATATTTCTGATGGATTTTTCGCCGTCGTCCACTTTTTGAGAAGTGCCATTCTTGAGGTTCTTCGCCACAGGCCGCCTCTTCTCTGGCGGATTGGCCTTCAGCATCTGTAAAGAGCGACGATCATATCGAGAACTGTCTGACTTCAGCAAAGCGGTGATGAATGTTGACATAATCGAACACTCAAAAGATATGACAAGGTAAACATGACTGATAACAGAGTCAAAACTCGTACCTCTTGTAACGTTCTCCAGTTGGCGGAGACCTGGTGAGCATCTTTCGGAGGCAACGTTCCCCCAGCTTTGGCTTTCCCTTGGTCCTTCTTTGGGAGCTCTCTCTTTTTAAATTGTATCCAGTATTTCTTTTTAGCTTTGTTCTTCTTCTCTGTCGGTGTGGACTGTTGTGTTTTAGCTGTGGCAGAGGGAGGGTCTGCTTTGTTTGCCTTCGCCTGGGACATGGCGGCCACTCGCCGAGAGACCTTTTGGGTTTGGAAGATATCTGCAGTCTGCTGATCCTCCTCAGCCACGCCGGACCGTCAGCTTCCTCGCAGACTTGCTAACCGGCTAGGCAGTTGTCCTCCTGAAGTGACGCAACGGTCGACACTGTCTCACCATCCAATATCACTCCTAAAGAAGTTTACAATCTGGTCAAACCAACGGCGAATAATGGTTCAGATATTTCTCTGAACTGCGGTTAACGTTTCTTAATAGTACACTTGGGTGCTGCAGCCAAAAGCCATGCTGAACTGTGTACTTCCGTGATGTGTAACGCCTAAATGTGTCCGGCGCATATATCTAACAGCGAAGTAAGACCGACTAGTTGCAAAGCTAAACGAAAGTGACGGCGAAGGCGTCATTTATCTCTTATATCCACTCTGGTTCATGTAGTAACGTTATATATTTTAAAAATGATGGTATGTTTTTGCCTTTTGTTGCCTAGTGTGGAACTGTTTTCTGACCAATGTTGCAATACGTGCAGATTATTGTATTGGACGGTGGTCTCGGCAAGATGCCTGCTGTTTAACTAAAGGGCGGTTTTGGTTGCTGATTAATGCTGACTCACTGATTGTATTTAGTTTGTGCACTGCATATACTTTGGTTGACATCTTGGTAAGTATCTGAGAGTATTGTTGGTTTGAGAGGAAAATACTATTTTCTAATCGCCTCAGTGCCTTGATTAAGAGAAATTCAGAGTGTATGCTAGTTTGTAGTAGCTTGCTGTAGCTAACCCACAGGACAGGTGGAGTATGTGACCTGGTTGAAGATGGTACACTTGTAGCCTGAAGCTTTACTTGAGCATTGACTTGTTCAGCTGTCTTATAGCTCTGTGTGTTTGTATTGTGGTTTCAGGTCATGGTGGAAAACTCCCCCTCTCCTCTACCTGAGAGGGCCATCTATGGTTTTGTTCTATTCCTGGGCTCCCAATTCGGCTTCTGTAAGTCAAATGATGTTACTTCACTTTTCCAATGGGCCTAACAAAACTAGTGTAGGCCCCCTTTATTAGGGGATATAGTTCAGGGTATTTTCAAAGAAAACCTAATTCCTAATTTGACTGTGTAATAAGGGTATTCAAACCCAAAAGCCTGCCTATCTGATATGACATATATGTTCAGTTGTGGCCTATAAACAGAACTGACCTTCCCGTTCTTTCTCCACAGTTCTGTTTTGTCTATGGGCATACATACCAGACGAGTGGCTTCATTCAATAGGGCTCACTTACTGGCCTCAAAAGTAAGTCAAACAAGAAGACTTGCTTATCGGTTAATAAGTATCTGATAACAAGTTCCTTCATTTGATTGTTACGTGGAAGTTTATGCCCCAGGAAATATATGTATCGCATTAGGAGTTTTGTGATCCATTAACTGAAACCACATGACTGCAGTGAATATGTCTATCTTCTCCTATAGACAGGGTCTTTTTTTTAAATGGTGATGTCTTGACATGTCTTCTGTATAGATACTGGGCCCTTGCTGTACCAATCTATCTGCTGGTTGCATTAACCATTATTGCGCTGCTGTTGTTTGGAGTGAACATGAACAATACGGCGCCACTCAACTCGGTGGACAACATCACAGGTTAGGATCTATCGTCTGCAAACCTGTTATCCACTTTCTACTAGATGATGCATTAGTGTGGCAGTATAGTTTTACATCAATAACACTACTACTACTGCGGTGGATACTACTACTGCTGCTGCTACTAGTACTGCTACTACTGCTGCTGCTGCTACTACTACTGTAGCTACTACTACTGCCTGGTACTGTTACTACGGTATAACATCTACTAATAATGCTGCTACTACTACTAATAATAATAAGAGCAAGTTGTGCACAAAGCACATGAAGATTTTCTCTAATGCGTTTTTATCATTAACAGCCTTCTAATCTTTCTCACCTTTACACTCTTGAATCTTTCCTGTCCCTCACAGATGTCTACGCCAGAGGTCAGAGGCCAGATGTCTACCAGAAGGGGGGAATACCCAGACTGAACGATGTTTCCATTAGCGAAGTCAACAAAATGTTCTATTTGTCACCAAAGCTATAACAAATAGGGAAAATGTGGTAGGAACTGATTAAAGTGCGATGCAGGGTACATGTGAAGCTGCTGGGGATTTCTTTGATGTGCGTGGTCACTGATCGTGTGAGACATTGTTTAACCACGGTGACTCGGTGGTTAGCACTGTCGCCTCACAGCAAGAAGGTCGTGGGTTCGAATCTCCGCCTCCGGTCCTTTCTGTGTGGAATTTTCATGTTCTCCCCGTGTTCACGTGGGTTTCCTCCCACAGTCCAAAGACACGCAGGTCAGGTGAACTGAAGACTCTAAATTGCCCACAGATGTGTTTGTGTGCAGTATGGTGTATATGATGTAGTATTTATATGAAGTTATATTATATATGAAGCAATGTAAAGCCCTTTGAGACATGTTTGTATATAAGGGCTATATAAATAAATGTGATTGATTGACTCAATCGGATAAGGAGATTTGTGTGTTTAAAAAAATGGAAGTAGAGGGTCACAGAATAAATTATGTTTGGTCTCATATCCGTATTACATTTATTATTTGTTTGTTGTTTTGGTTTTGAGAAGTATATTTATTACATTTTCTCTATTTATACTCCTGTCCACTTGGTGGCGGTAGTGGGTTATTGGGAAACTTTCTTTTTTGGTGGGGTTAGAAGAAGAAGAACGTGTTTCCTTGCGACCCAGTAGGTTTACGGGACCTTCCGCGAGAGTTAGCTGTGTGTATTTAAATATATTTCAGTAGCGCGCAATGGCGTTTGCTCCTGTCGTTTGGTTAGCGGTCCAAGAAGAGCTCCTCGGACATGGCGACGCGGACTGCTTGACGCCGGCGAGCTGTTACGATCAATTCGACGACGTAACTTTGTTCAAGACGTTCCACCTCACCAGACCGTGTATCAGTTTCGTGGCAGACAGCGTCCGGCTCCGCACGAGGACACACAGGAAAATACCGAGTATCTCCGCGGACGACATGATCATGATCACGCTGAACTACTACGCGCAGGGGGCCTCCTCGGTGGCGGTCCAGCAGAGAGTTGGCATCACCCATTTGGATTGTTCCGAGGTCGTTGGCGCGGTCTCTAAAGTGATAGCCAACATGGCCGACCAGTTTATCTCGTTCCCGGTGACTCGGGACGCCAGAGCCACCGTTGCCCACAAGATAGAGAAGCTGTGCGGGATACCGAACGTGCTGGGCGTCGTCGCCGCGGCTCACTTCAAGATCCGGGCCTCTCCGTATGACAAGGACTCCTTCCGGTCGTTTCTCAACACCCAGGGCTACACGTCGGTCATGACCCAGATCATATGCGACTGCGACGGCAACGTGTTGAGCGCGGAGAAGTGTTGCGTGGGCAGCACATCCGAACAGGGGATGTGGGACTCGTCTTTGAAAGGAAGGGAGATAGAGGAAGGTGTACACGGACCGTACTGGGTCATCGGTAAGTTCAAATGGGATGGAGAGGAAGGGCAGTGTCAACTTGACCTAGGAAGCGTAATGAATGACTGGTCTTGGGTGGGTTGCCATATCTGAACTCAAACCCGCCACTGTGTCGGTGCAAAGTGCCTCTGCTCTTGCCAGTTTGGACAGATGTCCAGTAGGAGGTGGAGGAAAGCTCCCAGCACATAGTGGGGAAGATCAGGAAGAACACACATCCAGGAGGTTGTCCTCTTTACGCACCGAATCCAATATGTCTGTTCTTTTGAACCCGTCAGCCTGGAAAGCTGGTTTACGTAGTATGTTACCACTCTGTGCCACGATAGTGTCTTTGTTTAATGGTGGTTGTTTCTCTCTTTTGTTATTCGTCTCTCCTTCGCTGTGTTAATCGCAGTCTCCCTCTTTGTCCCTTGAAGGTGGGAGAGGCTACCAGTTGAGCAAACACGTCTTGACTGTGGCGTCCCAACCGGCGAACAATAAGGAGCTCTGCTTCAATCAGGCCCACGCCAAGATTCACGGCGTCATGCGGACGACACTCGGCTCCATCAAGAGGCGTTTCAAGTGCTTGATGCAACTGGGTTTTGCACACGAAGCCTCTTTGGAGAAAAAGGCAGACATCATCAAGGCGTGTTGTGTCCTGCACAACATCGCTAAGAAGTTCTCAGTCCCAGCTCCGCCTGTAGTTGGTAAAATTGAGCCTTTGCACCCAAGCAGGCGGCATCGGATGCCGGTAGTAGACATCAAGCCTGAGGCCCTGAAAGCCAGACAAGAACTCATCAATGGTAACTTCTCTGTTGGCTCCAGTAGCCAATACCCACTCATTACAAGTAATACTGGGGAGGATATGTGAAGAGAGTGGGCGGGCCGTGTGTCTCGCTTCCTCAGTAGAGAGCGGCACGGTGGCTCAGTGGTTAGCGCTGTTGCCTCACAGCAAGAAGGTTGTGGGTTCAAATCTCCGCCCCGGTCCTCTCTGTGTGGAGTTTGCATGTTCACCCCGTGTTTGCGTCCGGGTGCTCCGGTTTCCTCCCACAGTCCAAAGACATGCAGATGCAGGTCAGGTGAACCGAAGACTCTAAATTGCCCACAGATGTGTTTGTGTGCAGTATGGCGTAGTGTATGATGTAGTATGTATATGACATAGTATATGATGTATATGCATATGAGGTAGTATGTATATATGATGCAATGTAAAGCCCTTTGAGACATTCTTGTATAATTGTACATTGATAGAGAGGATCATAGAGACAGATGAAGGGCAAATGTTGGAACTGTACCCAGCCTACAATTCATACATGTTTTGGACGTCAATGTGACATGTAATCATATAAACACAATGTTTATTTTTTTATTGTCGTATAAATGGAAAGACATTTATGTCTACATTTTTCATTTAAAATAAATGTAATTTGAAAAACATTCTTTGGTCATTTGGAGTGTCGTTCCCTCACAACGAAATAACTAATGGTTAGCATCTTCTGAATCTAAAGTGCGGTGAAAGTCCTGAGCATATATATACAAAAGTCTTAATCTTTTTCATACCTACATACAATTACATCATATTTATCATACAGAATCTAGAATTTGTCTTTCCTAGAAGAAATCTGTGCAGTCGACAATCTACCTCGTCAGGCATTTGTATTGTGTGAATGAAACTCTGTCAGTGCAGTTGCATTGGCATAGATCATGTCTGCGTTCTCGTATATGTTCTCTTCAATCTTCTGATTCGCCTGCAGAGAGTTCATGATGCATTGGTGCAAGAAGACGTACTGGGACTGAAAAGGAATAGGCTCGAGTTACTGCGGTCCTTTGACAAGCATAACTTATGAGTTGAGTGCGTTTACGTACACACACACTCTGTTCTGGTTCATACTTCATATCCTAATTAAGGTGTTATTCAGGATGACATGTTTCCTGCATCAGTCCTGATCAAAATGTCGTCATGGAAACAGCTTAGACAAACAGCAAATAGGATAGGTGTTTATATGCCTCAGTATTCTGGTTAACATGTGTTTTTTTGCAGTCAAAACGATAGAACTCTTGATTACAAGGTCTTTCAAATGACCAACATTAATTTTAAATGGACTTAGATGCTTTTATTTTAATAGTTTTTTGTAAATATTGAGCCAAATTGACTTTATTATGAGTTAAAATGTGATCAGAAAGTAGCAGAGATCACACATGTTTTAAATATTTGAAGGGCTAGGACTAGATGGAAATAACGTTTTAACGTTCAGATCACACTGGAACATGAAACGCATGTCCACTTGGCTCAGTTGTTAAAATACCAAAAAAACATTGACAGTTTAACAACAGACTACATGAACATCTTATGCATCACCAGCTGCATCAAACAAACGTTTCTTTCGAGAAATAAATCGGCGCCCACAACCAAAGCAGCGGTGGTTCAGCCTGAAGCAACTTAATGGTCAAATGTTTACCTCCGTCTGCACCATGAGCGGTCGACTCAGTCTGATCTTGTGCACAAAGGCAGCTATGCCCACTGCCTGTTCTCTTTCTAGCTGCTGGAGCAGCACATCCAGGGCGATGATGGTGCCTGTCCTCCCCACACCAGCGCTAACGGACAGAGAGGCAACACGGCAAAGGTAAGCAGTTAGAGCCCAGGTATGATAAATCAGCCTTGGGGCGTCCTCAAGGTTTCAAAGTACATTTTCCTATTCTCATTTCATGTAGGACTGTAGATGGGGCTCTAGGTTCATCCACGGTTGCACAAAAAAATCCTCTAATGATAATGACCTAGTAACTCATCACTGCTTTATTTTTAAAAAGCCAGTAAAAGTGATTAAAATCAGTATTTAATTCATTTTTCAAGTTAGAAATACACCTAAGATACGATTGCTACTCATTTTGACTCACGTTCTTGGTCTCTGTCTAATATGATTGCTTTGGTTTTGGTGAGGACTCTGTGGCTCAGTGTAGAGCGTGGCACCAAGACAGCCGGGGTTAGGGGTTTCATTCCATCGGGGGCCACCCAAGCTAAAACATGTATGCGCTCATGGTACTGTAAGCGGCCAGCAAATGGCGCAGGGTTCTCTCCCTCGAGTCCAGAATGGAAACCACTCTAGTACTGTACCTGCAGTGGACCACAGTGGGTGCCCCGGCCCCTTCGATCTCTATGTGCCGTCTAACCAGTCCTCTGAACTGGATCAGGGCCTCTGTGCCCTCTGGGACTCCATGGTCAGGCCAGGCAGTGAAGTGGAAGTGTTTCACTGTGCGCTCCTCTGAGGTTTGCTTCTGTGAAGAAGATTCCCAACGAGGAATTCAAATAGGTCCCTGTCCAAGGCTAATATCATGGTTGGTACATGATAATAATAATAATAATAGTCATCATCATATATATCACCTATAAAGACGACAAACTTTAACTTCTTTTAAGGCGAAGGTATTCAAACTCAAACAAATCTCCTTAATTACACGTAAAGCAAAATACATCTAGTGTTTCTTCTCCAAACAGTGATTTGTAATGCAGCGTTTGACACGGACTCAGTCGCAACTTTCATTCACGTCCAATTCGCTTAGGTACAGCGATACCAAACTAATTCGATAACGTCAGTTGTCTAGATTGACATTCAAGAGATGTTTCGTACATTTTTCACCCCAAATTCCCTCAACGTCCAGTCGGGCTCCCTCTCCTCTGCATTGACGGTGACCAACAGATCTCCATAAAGGCAAGGAGTGTAGTCTAGAGGCCAATATTGTTCACACTTGGTCTAGGAAAAGGAGACATATTAAAAGAGACGGTCATGTTTCTTTTGTTACGGTGTATAAAGGTTTCACAAAATGGACAGGGTATAATTGAGCTTATGGTATGCGAAATTCGCATTCAGTGTTCGTCTACACGTGTGAACCAATGTTGCTGTTATAAGGGTACTGTCCATTATCGTCTGTTTAGGTTACCTTGTCTATTCTACACAGCAAAATCTAATCTACGTAAAATCCACATGCATCAGAGTCAATTGAACCCTTTTGGTTCCACGAGTGGACACACAACTCTCTGATTAACACTTGATAACGAAAAATAATTGTCCCTGAAAAATCAATCAATACACAACACATTAGCCATAAAAGTGCAAATGATTTACAACGGACGACTACGGTTTCAAGGTTGTATTTCCCTACAGATGTGATGATACAACTTAAACATTCCTCACCCGTCCGCCCTCGGTGCAGTTGGTTACCATGACTACGCCCTTTACACTTTGCTCCCAGATCATCCTCCAGAAGTCACCGACGGTGGAGGGCAGAGGACCCTGAGCGGCGATGTACTGCCTGTTGCTGCTGTAGCCCTGAGAACCGAGTGCCAAGTTATCAGTGTGCTCGCTCCGCCGCACTTTATCTGGCTTAGATAGCCCAGCGTGAGATACAACAGCAGTTTGTAGTCGTAAAAATCTCAGAATGTCATTGGGCGTTGCGTTGCGTAACGTCGTTGGACGGCAATGTGTGTGTACAGACCTATTAGCGAGCATTCGCTGTTAATAGGTCGGTCCAGAGGACAAACGGTTTAAGCTGATCAAACCCGTTATTAAGTGATTATCTCGGTGAAGACAATGGGAGCCAGTGTCTGCTCCAAGCAGTTTGAACCGTATATACAATATACATGTGGTATACATACGACTGTGTAAAGTTGTGGTTACAGAAACGAGCTTCGTGAAATGTCCGTGGCAAATATCAAGAAGTACCTACCGGCATGTAATTGGCATTAATGTAGTCGGAGTCGTCATTGTGATCTACTGTAGTCAGCTTCACCCGACACCAGTCGTCTAGGACAAGACAAAACCACGTTTGGTGTTTTGACCCCAATCCGCCGCCACACAAACCAACATTGCCGCTGACCAGAGGACAGACTTACATGGCAGGACATTGATGAACCGATTCTTCGCTTTGTTCTCTGGCAAGTCAGCCGCCTTGCGTGTCTGCTCGGTGCCAACGGGAACGAGGCTCTGCGTCAGAGAAATGGCAGGTGACTCGGCGCGTGATTCGGACACAGGTCAATGGAAAACAAACGAAACGATGCCACGACATATGCTACCACACAGTCCAACCGTCACGCACTGAAGTCCGAGGGGCACGCACGCGACGGAATAGCCTCATAGTCTCGTACCTCGTATTCCTTGGTGAATTCTCTGTTCTGGTCCGCGCTCAGTTGGCGGACGTGGTCTGGAAACGTCGCCACGGGAATAGCTCTGAGAAAATACAACGAATAGAGAGTTAGAATTCATGTCGCTTTGTATGCCTGAGTTGTTGTACCGGCCCTTTTTGCACTTTTTTTTATGCGAGAGTGGTGAAATGTAATACATACTTCAATTTGTTTCTCGATAGCTTGGTGCCGCCGATAAACTGTTTCTTTCTGCTGTGGGAGGGAGAGAGAGAGAGAGAGATAATTGATTGACTCAATACACATCAGGGAGACGACCTACCTGTCGTATTGTGACTGAGGCAGCACCAACCTGAGTATATCTGGTTTCCGGCGCCAAATGTAGACAGCCAGACTAACGAGGAGGCAAAAGAGCAGCACAGCGAGAACGGCCCCTGCGACGACCCCTATAGGAAGTACAAACTGGATGAAGTGCTCTGTAGCATCGCTGATACTCAACACAGCGTGGCAGCTATTCACATTCCCATCACATTATCTTTATTGTCCCGCCAGGAGAAACGTTAGTTGCAGAGGACGGGGGTTCAAAAACAACCCTGAGATACACAGAACCACATTAAAACACAGCAAATGGCAAACTTCAACCCCCCAAAAATCATATAAAGTGGGAATCAAATCTTTTTCAAAATGTACGACGAGTAAGAAACGGTTGAAATCACATTCCTTTAGAGCAACACGTCGCCTCTCACTCACCCCTTGGATCAGTGGAACAGTTAAAGATGTAGGGTTCACTCATCAGGGTCCCGGAGCGCGAGGCTAGAGACACTTTGTACGTCTTTGCAGGTTGAAATCCAGATATTCTGGTTTCCAGTTCCCCGCTTCTGTTCACTCGGTGCGTAATCCCTCTCACGTTCACCTCCACACTGGTCCACACGCCATCCGGCTCATCCCAGCGAATTAAAATAGAGTAGCCAGCAGCCCAGTAGTCACAGTGAGCTTTTAAATCTGGAGGAACTGATTAAAACAAGAGGTGAAAATGCCTTTACACTCACAAAATGCTTTCACGCTGCACTCGTAAAAAAGGATCGGCCATCGTCGGTACATCTGTGCGTTTGTTCTAGGGCGACAAGAGATCGGTGTTGCTTTCCAGCGCAACATACATATTGATAACACGTGTTCCAAACTAAACACACAGATGTGTTGAAAATGACGTTTCCTTTTTACGAGCGCAACCTCTGGTTTTAAGACATCTAAGACGATATTTCTCAGTCTCCAGATTCTGGACGTAAGTACTTTGCAAATCTACTCGTCAATATCATGTCAGGCAGTGGCTTAGTTCAAATGCCATAAGAACATCTGTCAACTTTAAAAGAAAGATTGAGAAATACTGTATACTAGTATGTCATTATTTTGGCGGGAAATGTGGACAAATTGTGTAAATCAGCTTTGGACTCACTTAGTGGCAGACTGTGATTACACTGTAGAAAGTGTTGTGAATTCTTGTCATAGAAAAGAGACACCTCATAGGTGGAACCAGGGTACAGGCCAGTAAATGACACTTCAGGACCTACAGGACTGATATGAATTCCAGAGCCATTAGTGGCTGTTGCGTTCGAGAACGAACCCTCGATCGTGCCTTGGATTGATGAGTTAGTGACACGCCAGGGTGAGGCGGCACAGTTTATGGCTGAAGGGGAAGACACAAGAATTGCATACATGAGTCTTCATTTGTCACTATTAGCATGCGATTCCGTCGTAAACCAACTGAAATGACCAACTGGAACGAGGCTTACTGAACACGTGAAACATGAATAGGGACTTTCGTGACAGGAAAATGACAGGTTTTGAGATTTGTCGAAGATAGCAGGCCAGTATACCTGTTACTGTGAAGCCTGTGTAGGCGGCGCTTCTGACTCCAGAGAACACGGCGAACAGGCTGAACGGATACTCCTCTCCAGCTAGGAGAGGTGAGACCAGGTGTGTCACGGCATCCGAGGATGAACTCTGGCTAATGGACACACTTTCCCCGTCGATTTGAAGCAAGTAGCTGTGGACTTTGTGCACCTTCTCCCACTGCAGGGTTACACTGGTCACAGAGCGGCCAATCACTTGGACCGAAGACACTTTCAAGGGAGCTGGTGAAAAGACGAAAAGACTTTGTATGAAGTTTAAAGAGTTGCACTGTAACGCATATTAGTGAATCAATGTGAATGTAGTGTCTCCTCAGGAAGTACTTTGATTAGGACAAATATTTATGTGTGTAACAACACGCCATGACTGCGTTTGGCAATCACCTTTGAAATATGACTGTAAGATTTCCTTGCAAAAAAGGTAAAAATTCGAGTAATTTTGAAAACATGCATGTAGAAATGTTCACTCTAATCTAAAGATGAAGTATGTTATTTAATTAAATGTTTGTGCCTGTGAGACACTTTAACCAAACCTTTACACACTAGATTTTTCTGATATTGGAATTTTATACTTTCAATGTAAAAAATTGATAGAAAAGAGTACCGTACTTTGCGTAGATTTTAAATAAATACAAAAAAACATTTATTTTGAAAGTATTTTGTAGCACAGGGAAATGTGCAAATCTCTTACCAGTGACTGCAGTGACGCTTACTCCACTGCTTCTGACATTTTCAAATACCGCAAAGAGGATGAAATTATATTCAGTCCCAGCAGTGAGAGGCGAGACCTGATATTCAACTGATGCCGCTCCATCAGATGTAGTGACGTTCTTCATAATGACACTGCCATTGTCATACTGTAGCCTGTATGTTGAGATGTTCTCCACCTTATCCCACTGCAGTGTTATACTGGTCTCATTTTGTCCCAACACCATCACATTCTGTACATTTTCAGGAGCTGAGAGAGAAAAGGAGTTGAGTCTTCATTAGAGGACACGCAGTTGTCACTGTGGAGAACAAGTTTTGACAGAATTGGTCAAAATAAAAAATGGCATGACTTACTCTAAACTCTAAATTGCTTATCGATACAGGCCTCTACCCCTTCTAGTTCACCATAACTACATTTCTGTCAGGAACTTAACCATTTATTGCAAATAGTGATGGCAATAGAGTTTGACTTGGCGGTATGGTTCTACTCTTGGGGATGCTCCCTGCTGCGGTAATACAGCATAACAGCATAGTAATACATAGCACATGGTAAAATCCATGCAGGTAGCATTGCAAATAATGCCACCACTGGGATTAACTTGGGAAAAAAGACCCTCCAATCATATATCAGGTCGTCCAGGTCGTCCAATCAGAGCAGAACCAAAGCAGGTGGAGGAGGCGCTTGCAAACAGCAGCAGCAGCAAAGCAGCGCACAGAGTGAACGTGAGTGTGAAGGCCTTTAAATAAGTCGCCAGACCAGTGCAGTGAGATGCGTCAGCCAGCGGACACAGCATAGCGTGACTTAGTGTCCTGCCAGAACTAGGTAATAACATGAGAACCACCCACGTCTCTTACCAGTGACTGCAGTGATGCGTACTCCACTGCTTCTGACCGTTTCAAACACGGTGAAGAGGGTGAAATGATATTCAGTCCCAGCGGTGAGTTCGAACATGATATGCGTCACTGGTTCATTTCCCCCTGGTGCGGTGATGTTTCTCTCTCCTCCACTGGACCCAAGTGTGTAGCTGAGGATGTTGTCCACCTTATCCCACTGCAGAGTTATACTGGTCTCATTTTGCCCAACTGATGTGAAAGCTTCTACATTGCGAGGAGCTAAGATAGAAAGAGACATTAGTCCTCCTAAACCCATGATGTCATCTATTGGCTGATGGAAGTTTTATTTCACTCAACTGAGGAATGGGGTCGACTACTTGTTTTGATTGTTTTTATATAAAGCTTTATATAGTTGTATTTTTAGTATCGTTTTTTTTACACTGTTTTTATTTATGCTCATACTATTTTATGTAAAGTCTCTTTGAGTATCTTGAAAAGCGCTACACAAATCAAATGTATTATTATTATTATTGTTGTTGTCAATTGTAACAGCTACAATTACAGGTACAGATAAATACAGGAATTAGTCAATCATTTGCATATCAAAAGAAGAATACCGGGTGCCATATGTATATTTAACAGACACTTACCAGTGACAGCTGTAAATGTGTGTCCAGTGCTGGTGACTCCCTCAAACACAGTGAAGAGGGTGAAATGATATTCAGTCCCAGCAGTGAGAGATGAGACCAGATATTC
>OMOT01077093.1:0-10804 GCA_900312575.1 Acanthochaenus luetkenii | reverse complement strand
ACATGACTTATCTTGTCATCCATCGAGGATACGTGTTTTCATGTGTGCGTTCTTGTGCGACGCTCAGGGATGAAAAGTTTAAACCCTGCCCATCTTGTGCTACTGGCCTGCTGCAGCTCTAACAAAGGCGCTGTGCAATATTAAAATGTAAGGGTAGTTAATGACTGTGCGATGGATGCACATTTCAGAAAACGAAGCACCCATGGATAATTACAATGCACTTTTGTTAACCCCCATTTAGATCATCACTGATGAGCAAGAGAGGGAATGAAAAGAGGAATACATCATTATCCCGTCTCTGTCCAGACCGACTCCCACAACAATTAGTTGTCTATAAAAGCCATTTGTCGCATCCTTTTGTTTGCCCAGGGAGGTTCTCTGTACATTTTAATAAGGGCTCCGTGCTCACAGGTCCGAGTTAGCCTGAAATGAAACCTGTCATGGTGGTGTTTTTTTATTTTGCTGTGTCTGTCAGCAGCTGATGCCGGCTTTGAGTCTGAATGAGACGTTTATCTAAGAGTCAGCCCCTTGGCCATGCTTTAACAGGGAGCCTCTTGAAACAGCAGGGGGGCTGGCATGTTGTTTCAGCTTCGCCACAGTTGGATGGAGGATAGAAGCTTAAGCTTCCTGTGAAAATGTTTCCTTTGACCGTTCAGACGTGGTTATATCAATGGGGCCATTTACATATATTTCTGGTCGACGTAATTGGGCACTGTATAATCAGGGGTTCTGCGAGTGGATTTGAAGACCAGTGCCGGTGGCTGTACCAGTTTTGGGTGCTTAGACAACTTAGGTTTCGGTTGGCTTTTACACCAAAGTTTGCCGGCTGGGCGGTGTTTGGACCTTGGGATGCCAGGTGTAAATCTAAGCAACTAAACAAAGCAAAGAATGGTGTTGAGATTCACCTCTCGGTAAACTACGTAGTGTAAGGTTTTAGATTATTTGCAAGTCCCTGTTATTTTAGGGAGTAGAAACATACAGGAACTACTTTGTTTGTAATGATGGAGAACTGCATTGTAGCATGTACCAACTGTTGATAGCGGGGCTGATCCATCTGAGTCTGGAGTAGACGCTGTCGCTCTTCTCGAAGTATGAGTTCAGGCTCGCGATAGTAACTGCAGACAGTTTTTCACAGCTAGCTAGCTACAGCTTGTTCCCATTCTAACTAGCTAAAAGCCTGCTGGGTAGTGTAGTTCAGTAACTTATTTTGTCGTTCATGTAAATAATTAATCCAAGAGAGATGTGTTGATGCTTCCTACAATTTATTTACAAATCCATATGCTTTTCAGATTACTTATATGACGTAACCTCCCATACATTTATATATGACTGAATACATGCACTGCTCTTAAGGTTGACACCCATCCCGTAAAATACGGAATCATCTCGTAAAATACGGAATCGTCCCGTAATTAAGGATTAAAAGTTGCGTTCCGTTTTGAATCAATATTTTGTGCTGTATTTTCATAAACTAAGTTCCATATACACAACAATACTGAAAATAACAACCACAAACAAAATAAAATACAGGAAATAGTAAGAGACAAGCGTATTCTTAGCCTGTACAGGGCTTCCTCTCTCTACTAGTAGTAGCCCGCCCTCTATTATGTCTGCCACGGTTGCCCCTAGTTACAAGAGATGCCAGCCCACTGCATTTCAAAATGTCTTCCTCCACTCCGCCTAGAAAAAGATCACGTTAATTCCACCACTCCACCACCACCGAAGCGAAAGCGAGAGAGAGAGATAGACTGTTGAACCAAAGATACACGGAAAAGAAAAGAGAAGACCCTGATGAACTGAACGATAAACTCAATGCTGCGAGGAATGACAAGAAATACAATACAATACAATATACTTTATTGTCCCTGTGGGGACATTTGTCTTGGACTCAAAATGTTGCACGCATATAACTGCCTCCATAATAAAAACAAACAACATATAACAAAGACAAATTACACATATTGCACATTCCACATATTGCACATATCAACCAGTGATAAGAACACCATGAAGCCATTGCACAACCCCTACAGCCTCGAGCAACGTTATTTCACATTTTAATTGAGGTAGGCACAAATTCGTTTTTAAAACTATTGCGTTTGCATTTGGGTATATTAGGGGTGGGAATCGGTAGTGACGCTTTCAGCCCAGATGGAGTGGGTTGGATTACTTCTTCTTCTTCCATCGTAGTGTGCTTCCGTTTCACACTTCCTGCCTCAGGCCAAAATGCTTTATTGACATGACTGGTAACAAAATAACATTAGAGAGGGCGAAGGTGAAGTCCGCCCTCTGCTGGACCGGCGGCAAACAGACATTTTGATGACAAAATGTCTGTAACGTTAGTGCAAAAAAAGGACAGAAAATAATCGATTTGGGGGAATTTGTGAATCAATCCGATAATCGTAGACAATAGAATCGCGATTCTTAAATGAATCGATTTTCCCCACCACCTCTACTCTATATCGTCTGCCAGAGGGTAAGAGCTCATACTCGGTGTGGAGAAAATGAGATGTGTCAGACAATATTCTCTGTGCTTGCTTAAAAACATGACGGCTCATATATGGACTACAGGGGCTGGTGTTCCTTCCTCTCTATAACCTTCATGGCAGTCTGTACCAGACGAGCGATCTTGGATTCCAACTGAACAGTGAGATTGCCATACCATGCTGACATCCCATACCTAACTATGCTCTATAATACAGCCTGGTAAAATAAAAACATAATCCTCTGGTCCACCCCATGCACCCAGAGTCTGCGCAAAGAAATCTAATCTCTGCTGTAAACAAGAACACACATTTTCAACATGGGCTTTCCAGCTTAAGGTATTGTCTAAGTGAACGCCAAGGTATTTATAGGAGCAGACCTGATTGATTGGTTCATCTTGTATGACCACTGGACCATGATCCCCCACTGACCTGGGGTCCAGAACCATCTCCTCTGTGCTGTGGTGGTGGTGGTGGTGGTGGGGGGTCCCTTATTTTTTGCATTGAAGGTGGCAACCCCAACTTCTATGTTTATTAGAGCGAAATGGAGGCAGGGTGATCAGCCTCAGATGAGGGGAGACAGGCCAGCAGAGGTCAGATAATTAGTTTTTTAATTCCTGGTTTTGCTAAAGCTGTTGTTGATGTCATGATATTAAAGTGATGCTCATCTCCTAACAATTGCCCTTGCACACAATAATATTCCGTTTGTAAGCAAGTCATCAATTTAGAAAAGTGATAAGGACTATGTCAGAATCATGTGGGTATCTGAAATCAATCAACACCCCTACTGCCAATCAGAATCAAGCATTCATCCAGGCCATGTATAATACATATTAATGGATGATACTTTGAGAGCTTTTATTGTCAGCAGGAGGGCGTTCAGCCAGCTTTGAGGGAAGTGGCAGATGTATAGTAACAGTGATACCCAGGTACGATCACCTTCAAACAGGGAAATGCTAGCAAAATATGAAACAATTTAATTGTATTTTATTGTAAACGTAATGACCATTCAGTCAACATCATAGGAAGGACAGCAAGAGATTGAGGGAGTCAGGATCAGAGAGACAACAGAGAGCAGCCATACCAACCAAACCCCAAATCCATAGTGGTGCAGAAGCTGTCAGACAGGACACTGACCCATGGCTTTACTATAGCCTTTTTAAGTATGCAGCTGTTGGTGCTAAGTGTGATGGAAATCTTCCATCAAATTATAATACTTAAATAGAATCATTCCATCAAAGGTAATACAGAGGTATGTTATATCAATTTAAGATTCAAGTTAAGAGTATAGCGATATATTATATATAAAAGCTCTGTATTAAGATCAACAGTCAAATTATCACAATACCTGCCAAGTTATCACAGTATTTGGCATATGGCCTAATTTGTTTTTTGTGTGTAAATAATAATAAAAACACCATCAGAAATTGGGTTCCGGCAGTAAAACTATTTGGATCCCTAAAAAGATACTTCGATACTAGAGGTGGCAGAAGCCACGGCAAAAATAAATGAAATTGATGCTCGTCTCAGCAAAAGTTACCATCAGGTGTTTTAGCTATCTGTGTATTGTTATGCTGAGGATAATTTATATCATTAGGGGTGTTTGTTACCTTAAAATCAAGTTCAAATTCACTCGAAAAATGCATAAAAATGAAGCATTTCACAAAAACTAATTCCATGGGGGGAGCATCCAGATCTTCTTTAGTGGTGACCTCGTCTTGTACCAATAGGCGTACATGAACATTCCAACCAATGATATCATCACAGATTTTTGAACAATCCCTTCATATAAAACCTGCAACTTCATGTTTGTGTATGTGACATGAGGCGGTGCATGTTTTGATGTTCACCCCCGAAAACGCAGTTTCTGTTTCTTAAGACACTATGGTTTGTGCCGCAGTAGCTGGGATTTATTTATTTGGAAGAATCCAAATGTGTGACTGCTTAAGATTATGCACAAAGCATTTTTGTCCTTTTGAGCACTTTTGATCAGACCCTCCACACGTTATATGCCGCCCCAACATCCTGTTTCAATTGGAAATGTCAAATTACGGAAGCAAGACACTAGCGAATTGCTTTTTCCTGTTTCCTTGTGACTTTTAACTAATTTCATTATCTTGGTTTTTGGCCTTGTAATGAGAACATAATTGTAACATAATTTTGAAATAACTCCTCAAAAAGTCAAACATCTTATCACTCTCTGGAACCTTAATTTGGTGGAGGGCCAAATTCTGCCCTACTTTGTGCTGCCCTGCTTGAAAGCTTCCGAGTAACGGTTCCTTAATCCTCGCCTGCTTTGTTTGTCCGCAGATTTTCATTTTCTCTTCCTCCTTGTTATCCTCTAAGGTGCTCCAGCAAGCAAGGACCAAAATATAGAAATACCAGCCAAATAAATTCCTTTATGCCAACTGAACAAGAGGCAATTTCTGCAGCTCTTCTGCTGGCGGGCGCCGCCATTTATTTCTAGCTGGCTGTGTTTATGTATGTGCGTGCGAAACGCGTTCATGCCTGCTTGCATGTGTGTGTGTGGGTGTGTGTCTATAGTGACTGTCCCTATCTGAAGGATGGAAATCATGATAGGCTGAAAGACTAACCTCAGGGTCGGCAGGCTGCGTCTGACACTGCGTCGAGCAGCGTCACACGTACCTCCGCCAGGACAACGCCAGGAACACATTACAGTTTCCAGTCGACATCGCTTAATAGTTTACCTTGCCACTCATCAGGGGTTTAATAGTCAATTACGAAGGCCCTCTAGTTCAAGCTGCGTTGGAGGGCTTGTAGAACAACCCCACTGATCGATGAGTGGGCATTTCAGCAAAAATATGCTCACAGTTTGCCGCTGAAGGAGGAGTGAAGCCAGGCAGATGGCTGTGGGGGTGTTTGTACAGATGTGGTGGCTTGTAACTTTGCCTCACAAGCGGTATACAGTATACAGTAATGGGGGCATTCAATCAGATCAGGTCAAGCTTCACTTGAAATGCATTCAAATGGTAATTCCACCAATATGGTCTTTTATGTTATCGTTATGCAAAAGTACTTGACTTTCCTAAAATATATGATATATATATATATAAGATTTTGTTTCCCTTAATGCACAAGTTTTGAGTTGTGAGTAAATAAATGAAAGACATGTTTCTGTACTCATATTAAGCCTCTAAATGTATGCAGTTAAATACATGAAGTAAAATTAAAAACCCAGCGTAAAAGGCCAAGCTATAAAAGATGACTTTTAAATGGCTGCAGAAGGGCACCGTGACGGTGTCATCCCCACCGCCTTTCAGGTTGTTGCCACGACAGTCTGTCATGTCCAAAACGGTCACATCCGGTTGAGTCCTGAGAAGTGTAGGCCTCACAGTGTCGCGCCGACAAACAAGACAGGGAGACAGACGAAGAGACGGAGAACAAGACGGACGATTCGGCATTTGCGCGGGGGAGAGCATGCAGTCATATCCTGTCATCCCACCGCAGATAAGATTCCTCAACGGTCAGGTATTTGGGACCGGCTGGTGGGCTGTTTCTTAGCTGAACACCGGACTAAGCTGTCAGTCAGATTAAAGCTATGAGCTATCGATGGGAGTGCAGTTCTATACTCAGGGGGATCCGCAAATCCCCCCTCACTGAGCGTGCACACACATACACACACACACACACACACAGACGCACATAGGCACAGACATGTATGCACGACCCCCACCGAGGAATGAAGGGACAAGATCAGGCCAGGTCATGGGATGCCCCCTTCAAATAAATTCCTCCTCAGGGACAATGTTCCTTCCTCTGTGCCCTTCATGCAAATGTGGACAGATGCCGGCTGTTGTTGTGGTGCTGCAGAGGCACCAGCTCGCCCAAATTGCGTTTGCCCATGGGAGGAATATTGCTGTTGGCCATTCTTACCATAAATGTCCCATGGCCCAACTGCTTCTCTTATCTGGTGTGTTTAATTCTACAGTAATGCAGCTCATCCCGTCCTGAGAGATGTCAGGATTTTGTAGGCAAATTACCTCATGGCGTATGGTTTAAATGTCCCATAGTTAATTTAACTTTCATGCTAGCGATTTTTTTTTGTTGTGCAAGATTGGTTTTTCTTCCATGAGCGCATAGCTTTTGGAACAAACCTCCTTAAATGTAGCCCGTTTGGATTAAGCTCAACCCCCCACCCCTACTTCAAACTGTCTGCAGTCCAAGGCAAGGTTGAATCCATGTTTGTCATCACATTGTATGTCGTTTTTTCCATATAGTGTAGGAGTTGCATAAAAAGATATGCGGAGAGGCTCGGACCGGTTCTCGTTCCGCTCTGCGTCGACGGAGCAATGATGAACCTATTAAGATGCTTTTCTTTCAAACCATCCTTCATCAGAATTGTCCCCTCTTCCCTTTGCTATGCCGCAGCTCTACAAGACGACATATTAGCACCCAATGACGTATTAGTAGCTTTCTGTGGATGTCGTAGAGGCTGGTAGTTCTCGGTGGGAGGTGAATCAAAGATGACAGCGACCTCTGGTTGTCCCCTGTCACCACTCGTTCTACTTCCAATCACAGCAGGGGGGGGAGGCAGTGCAACAGTGACATCTTTACTTAATTCACCGCGGTAAATGACTCCTAACCTCAAACTGTCTTATTGACCCCTGCTGCTAAACTGCGATGTAAGGATTTCCACATACACACGCATGAGTATGAACATACTCAATTCCCCCTTCCTGCTCTTCCTCTCTCTCTTTCTCATTCAGATTCTCTCTCTCTCTCTCACACACACACACATAAACACACACATGCATGCACACACACGGCTTACCAAACAGGATGCAAATCTTTCCTTTATAGTTTCTAATCATTTCCCCAGCAGGCCCTATTCTGTTGTGTATCTGCACACACTGTCACACGCTGCCAGTCTAGTCAGATTATCTCTGCTGCGTTGATAGGAATGATAATTATTGGGCTTATTGAGAGAAGAAATAATTCATCACGAGCATATGGCGCTGAAGTAGAAGGTCACAAGCATTTATTTCCTGGTGACCCTCCGCTAATTGCTTCACCTCGTCAACCAATCACCCATATTTCTCAGACGCTTCTGAATCATCGGATGGAGTCGGCTCTAATCAACATGTCTTGAAAACTCCCATTAGTGAGTGATGTCCTGCATGATATGGTCTCACACAATACTGGAGCATGAGAACAGTGATAAACTGGGCCCATGTGTGCCATGTAATTGCATATTCCAAATGATTACACTTGCATAAATGTATTTCGGGGGAATCTGCACATTCCCTGTTCACCAATTGCCGCTTTGTAATTTTACCCACTAGTTTTGAGATGTAAAATGCTTGTTTAGTGAAGTTAGGGCATCGACATTATATTCCTGAACATTATATGTATATTCCTGCATGTTTCAAATACAGTGTATCCATGAATCGGACATCTTCAATTTGTACATTTATACATGTAATTATATTATTTGCCTGACTCAAGACAGACAGTCATTGTAGGTGTAACTACAGGGTTTCAGTGGAACATTAAGGGAAGTGATTTAGCTTGTTGAGGCGTGACTGAAAATAAATAAATAACTTCACCGTGATGGCCAGGCCTGAAACTCACACTTGCGGGTGCTGAAAGCTTTAATGCTGATCTGTTGGATCATATGGTCATGCCACATAAAGGACTCAAGAGGTGCACTATTCTCACATCATCACTCTTATTTTCAAATGCCCTGTCCCTGGACTTCAAAGAGTTCTGTCTGACATTTTGATCAGAAATAAGTCACAATATTGCAGGTAAAAAATTGAAATAGCAAAGTTATATTAATTGTACATTATTGGATATTAAATTGGTCTCAGAACTACTCAGATTGAAGCTTGTAATTCAAAGATCATGATGCTTTATGCATAGAGGCTTTTGAGATTGTGGACTCATCTTCTTCCTTTTCCCCCTGAAGCCGGGTCAGTTCAGCTGTTTTCGACCGATCATTATGGAAGAGATGGCCAAGTGGGCCTTGACAGGGATACTGCACCAGCCCTCCTGCTCTGAGAAGCTGGACGAGCTCTAGTATTCTGGTCCTCCTCCTTCAACCGTTGGGATTTTTAACACACAAAATGAAGACCTTTACTGTTGCGTCACGGCTTTTTCAGATCCCGTGGTTAAATTCCTCGACCAACCTCAGAAAACCCGAACAAAAGCAAACTCATAACCCAATGCAGGCAAAGCATCCTGGGAAAATGCATTCAGACCCCCCTCCATCCCCACGGTCCCAGCCGCTGGCCTCCTGCAGCTGTGTTGAGAATGTGATCGGAGATAAAAAAAGAAAAATACTGCGTTCATTCTACCAATGTGTCGGCGTGTGTGGTTATCAGAAAAATGTAATGTATGGCTCTAAATATGGGTGGGTGTTGTCTCTCTTTCACATTTACTGAGATCTTGAAACTATGGCAACCGTGATTGTATCTCAGTGGGGAAAGATAATGAAGTAGAGCATTTATGTAAAGATTTTATCACAAGAGCTACTGCTGCCTTTGTGATGACGTAATCTCAATCTTTACACATTCACTTCTGAGTTGGGAGACCTAAGCGGATTGGTTAAAGGCTGTTCTTTTTGTTATATCCATATATAGGTTTCAAGCATTGTACACCAATGATGAAGTTCCAATCCAATCCTTTTCCATGTACATGATGAAAAAGTTGTGTAAGGAGAATTGTTTAAAATGAGGGACTTATAAACACTAATAGGAAGTATTTAGTTTATGCTATTTCTAACATAAATATAGCTTATTCTGAGGCTTGTATTAGTTACCCAAGTCCTATCTAAGCCATTTTTCTGTTTCATTTGTTGTAAAGTTAATCTACTTATATATAGTATTGTTTTTTTTCATTTTTTTTCATTTTGAATTCTATTTTCTTTGCTGGAACACCATAAATAAGTAAACCCAAGCCAGTCATTCAATAGTGAAGCATCAGCAAGATTGCAAAGGGTTCCAGTAACGCTGACTGAAGCCGTCAAGTTTTATTTTGGGGACAGGATAACAGAGTGGCAACATTTAAAGAGCCTTTGAGAAAGAGAGCGAGACAGAATTTAGAAGCTGAGTCTCTATGAGCTTTCCCCAGGGATCCTCTCTGTGCCTCCAAATGGAGCCTGGCATATCTAGCCTGCCTCTGCCTTGCAATTAGATCCTGTGCCACTGCCACTGGTCATACTGTGTGTGTATGTGTGTGTGTGGACAGCGCACACACACACACAATTGTAGGCACAATAGGTAGGCAATTGCTTAATAGCATTATGTTGAATCTATCAATCCATAAATCAAAACATAAAGTGCAACAGCTGAACATTGAACCATTGAAAATAACTGGACCTCCAAGCAAGGGTGTAGATTTGGGTATGGATGGTAGGGACATGTCCCTACAAATGTCAAGATCCTACTGAATTGTCCTTACCAATATTTTTTACGATCTCAAACAATCTTGTCATTTTAATTCCACATACGGTTAAATGGTAAGGTCTATGCAGAGTTGCCAGGTTTGTGTGTTGTTGTCTGCTAGCTGCAGCACTGGCAGTAGCGTCTGTGAGATGAATGAATGGCGGCAAATTTTAAGCGCTTGGTATTTATAGTTTAGACGATTAAGACATCATAGAATTGGGTACTGTGTATCCAAGTGGCCAAAATAATCCATACAGTGGTGGGAATCAAATCAATGTCAGAATTTCAATGTGGCACGGTGGCGCAGTGGTTAGCACTGTCGCCTCACTGCAAGAAGGTCTTTGGTTCAAATCTCGCCTGGCCCTTTCTGTGTGGAGTTTGCATGTTCTCCCCATGTTCGCGTGGGTTTCCTCCCACAGTCAAAAGACATGCAAATATATGTGTGTTTGTGTGTAGTGTGGTGCATGGTGTGATGTACTGGGTTCGCGTGGGTTTCCTCCGGGTGCTCCGGTTTCCTCCCACAGTCCAAAGACATGCAGGTCAGGTGAATTGGAGACTCTAAATTGTCCGTAGGTGTGAACGTGATTATGACTGTTTGTCTGTCTATGGGACGGCAGTAGCTCAGGAGGTAGAGTTCCCGCCCAGCAACCGCAGGGTTGAAGGTTCGAGTTCAGCTCCTCCCGGGGAAAACAACAAACTGTCGTAGGGTCCTTGAGCAAGACACCTAACCCCAAATTGCTCCCGTTGAGCAGGTTGGCGCCTTGCATGGTTGCCTCTGCAAACGGTATGATGATGTGTGGGTCGCTTTGGATAAAAGCATCTGCTAAATGCCATAATGTAATGATGATATGTACTGTAAGTCGCTTTGGATAAAAGCGTCTGCTAAATGCCGTAATGTAATGTAATGTAGCTGTT
>OMOT01077092.1:0-23464 GCA_900312575.1 Acanthochaenus luetkenii | reverse complement strand
TAATTTGTCCACCTTTGATATTTAAGAGGATTATACCTTGTGTTCAAACACAGGGGTGTGAATAGACTGGGATGAAAAGTGACACAGAGCCCAATAGAATTAGTGGCTCCTGAAGGACTTCTTCATTCATTACAAAACTCCTCGCAGTTCATAAAGCCTAATCCTTATTAGGACGTACGTAAGGCAGGTCTGAGTGAGCCGGTCGTGGCTATGGGGACATGTGACCCCATTGTGTGGCTGATGGTTAATCATGCTGTCATGGCAGGGAGGAGGGGAAGGCAAGAGGGAAGGGAAGGAGGGATCAAGGAAGTGCATAAAGGCCCCCTGCTCTTTATGGGTGTTACCGAGTCTGGATTGAACTCCCTGCGCTCCGGTCTGGCTCTGTGGCATTAGGCATGACGTGCAGAGCAGAGCCATTGTTGTCCTGGCACTCAACGTACGCACATATATGCGCACATGCACATATGCGTTCGCACAAAAACCTGCAAAGTACATCCAAGCCTATTAGGAGGACATGACTTAAGACCAGTTGGAGGAGAGTTATATTTTCCTTTGAACATACGTAGAATTTGAATAGTATTAGTTAGATCTTGATGAATACATCAAGAGATATTTACTTTGATGGACTTTGTCTTCTTCAATATTTCTGGGTTTGTCCAGACTGTATGCTGCCACTGCTTTCTCTCCATCTCTCACAACCATTTGCTTCTAAGCAATGAACCAATAAAAGAGGTTCAAGACATTGACATGATCAACCGCTCTGAGGCAGCTGCTTGTGTCTTTTATGCTATTGAGGCAGCAATGAAAATGGCATCAAACACATCAGTCCCCAAGCCACGAAGGAAAGGAGGAGAGAGGGGAGGAAAGGATACTTTCTTTTGGGACGAAGTATCCCGTTAATGACATGTAGCAGGTGTTTGAGTTCAACCCTATTGGTTGTTTCGGTCCCTGGTGAACAAAATGGACGAGCTACAGCTCCGAATCACCTCACAGAAAAGGCGTATGGACTGTAATATCATGGTTTTCACGGAAACATGACTTAACAACAGTATTCCCAGCAGCGTGATGGAGCTGGAGGGGCGCGACATCTTCAGAGCCGACAGAGCAGCTGTGGACTCCGCTAAAACCAAAGGTGGAGGACTATGCATCTATGTCAAGAATGGCTGGTGTATGGACTCCACTATTACTGGGAGTCATTGCTCTGCTGACCTCGAATACCTGCTGATCAGGTGTAGGCCATTTCACCTGCCTCGGGAGTTTACATCTACTGTTATAGCCACCGTTTACTTTCCTCTGTAAAGCTTTCAAAGACATCCCCCTCCCCCACATGGGACAGTCGGATCATCTGTCATTGTTCCTTCTCCCCTCATACACATGGAACTGGGCCGTCTGAAAACCTGGACCCTCACCAATGACCATGGGACCTCGCCAGTTTGCCTATCACCACAACAGGTCAACAGAGGATGCCATTTCCACTGCACTACACTCAGCTTTGATTCAACTGGACAATAGCGACACCTATGTAAGGATGCTGTTCATTGACTTTAGTTCAGCATTCAACGCCATCATCCCTTCTAAACTGGTCACCAAGCTCCATGACCTTGGTGTCAGCACCTCATTCTGTAATTGGAGCCTGGCTTTTCTGACTAACACACCTCAGTCTGTCAGGTTAGACAACCACACCTCCTCCACCCTGACACCGAACACTGGTGTACCGCAGGGCGGTGTGCTGATCCCTCTCTACGCACTCTTCATCTACGACTGCGTTCCTGTGCATGGCTCCAACACCATAATCAAATTCGCAGATGACACCACGGTGGTAGACCTGATCAGTGACAACAATGAGTCAGCCCACAGGGAGGAGGTCCAGCACCTGTTGCCGTGGTGTGCCGTTAACAATCTGGCTCTTAACACTAAGAAGGAGCTTATTGTGGACCAAGGAGCTTATTGTGGTCTACAGGAAAGCCAAAGACTGCGGCCACTCCCCTATTTACATCAATGGGTCTGAGGTGGAGTGTGTCCAGCTTCATGTTCCTGGGCGTACCCTTCTCCGAGGTCCTCTCTTGGACCCTCAACTCCTCCGCCCAGGTCAAAAAAGTGCAACAGCACCTTTACTTCCGTAGGAGACTGAAGGAAACATACCTGTCTCCACGGATCCTGGTCAACTTTTATCGCTGCACCATTGAGAACATTCTTACCCACTGCATCTCAGTGTGGTACAGCAGCTGCACCGTCTCTGACCGGAAGGCCCTGCAACGGGTGGTAAAGACGGCCCAGCGTATCATCGGTACCCATCTCACCTCCTTCGAGGACCTCCAGCGCCAGCGATGTCTGCGGAGGGCGAGAGGCATCATAAAGGACACCTCTCACCCAAACCACAGACTGTTTGCCCCCCATCCATCCGGGAGGCGCTACAACAAGCTCAGCTTCTCTCATGTAGCTGTCACCCTGTTTAACTCTGGTCATCTGCGTTAACTCCGTTAACTATCCCCCCTCATTACATTACATCATTTATTTATTGTCACCAATGACACTAGAACAGTAACCCCCCTCCCCCTACCTGAACCACTTCAACCACCTGAACCACTTCAACCACTTGAACTCAACCTCAATATATATTTTCCATAGAATTTGAATTGGATAGAATGGACATCCCATTGTTTGCCGTGGTCATTTGACTAGTACACCATAAAATGGCGCCCATGGCATTTTAAGGTTTAGTTGCTATAGTGACAGTGAAAGTCTGAGCAATAAGGCTGTAAAGTGTAGCACACTGTGGCTGTAGCCTAAACTAAAAATGATTAGTTTTGTAATGTTACAAGATTATTGTTGAAGTAATAAAATGAGACGACTTACCAACAGTGATATAAAGCGATTAAACCCAAATCGGTCCAACAATCCATCAGTGACTTGCCGTAAGTCAGTTTATATGGAAGTCAGCCCAACGTACATCCCCGTCCAGGATGGTCAGAGCGGCGGGCATTTTTGGTACACAAAAAGATGTCCGCCGCTCCAACCATCCTGGAGTGTTGATTTGAATGGGGATGTCCGTTCTATCAATTCAAATTCTATGATTTTTTCATATTGTTTGCACTACTACTTTATTGCACATGTATATTCGGGTTATTTATTTGTATTAATTCCCCACCCATATTCTACATCCTGTACCCATATAGTGAAAACTGAGAGCCGTGCTACACTTGCTGCTTTAGGAGCAACATGCGTTGGCAGGTACTGGTAGAGAACAGATATTCTGTGGGCCACTTTGGAGAAGCCACACAGGAAAGGACCTCACTGTGTCATCAGGCTGTTTAAGTACAGAGCAACTCATGATACAAGTGAATGAATTAATTGGACACTGTCCTCAATCTTCGCTTTAATCTTTGTTGTTGAATCATTTAGAATTTAGGGCTGGTGGATAGCTACCATTCAGATCTGAATACATGTTGGCCAGCGCAACATAATTCACATGCATGTTCTGTGAATATTTGTCCATGAAAGTATTCTGAATATTATGTATGTACAATAGCATAATATCCAGTTACATCAACAGTAAATTGAAATCTCTCATGTTTCAATTTGTTGAAGGATCCCCACAGAAACTCCTCTAACCTGCATGGGACACATAAACCAACTACAATGGACTCCATTGTGCCAAACATTGAATTTGACCGCACCTGTGCAGTGCACAGAATACTGTATTACATTATCACGTGTATCAAACTACAATACACATGCATGCTCAGAACCACGTATCAATAATGATCTAACAAAGCATCACTGACATATAGCTTACTGGAATGTTTGAGCTCTCTACATCCTACAGTATATCCTCCTCCCCGATAAGGAGGCTACGTAACAGGAATGTTATTCTACCACCACCACCACCATAACTTGCTTCCATCTACTGCCCCAGTTCGCTTGTCTGGCCCCAACACGCTCACAGAGACAATGGTAGGCGAGCCTACCATTGTAACGTAAGTCAGTCTCATTCCATTGCCTTGAGAGGTCACTAGTTTATCAGAAAACATGTCTGCCAGATCAGCCCAGCATTGTCTATTTACACCAGCGCACAGAAAGCATGCGGGAGTCCCATTCACAGCTCAAAGGTCGACATCAATGCACTATGCAGACAGTGGCTGCATACAAAAGAGGCAACGCTGTAGCTACCTATTGTTGTTTTCATGCTTAGAAGGTCTACTGTCTAATTCTTAATAACAAGGGGACATTATTTCTGGACGAACTAAGTCCTAGTTTATATGCTTATGGAAATCGTTCACATTTGACATTTCTCAACAACATCACCAACAAAATGAAGTCAATAGCGTTGGAAGATAATATACGTGTGTAGCACCGCAATGGTAACCAAATACAGTTTTAACAAATACTAGATGATTTGCTGAACGAAATCCTGTTCTATATCTGCAGTATTGTAAAAATATATACACCTAGCAGTGCTTGGCGTTGACAGCAGCTTACCCTCTTGGTTATTCTAACGCCGGCAGTGCTTACCATCGAAATGTAATTAAATTATAAACTGATGCACACTAGGCTCGTCACACTTGTTTGTTAGACGCAGAGCGCTTCCATCCTCTGAATAAGAAACAGGGCTGATTCGAGTGCTCCTGCACAGTACTTTCATGTTTATTTGCTGTTTCACGTTACCATCTACTGCTGAGACGAGCCACACAAGGGTACAGAAGGACTGAGGCTGTTGTTGTTGTTGTTGTTGTTGTTGTTGTTTTTTTGGGGGGGGGGTGTCAAACACAATTCAGTAAAATATTACTCTGGTTTGCAGAGATCAATCTGTACATGACTGTGTCCTCAGCCGGCCAGTCGTGACAACCTAGGCAGAGTTGTACTCATGAACATAATATGAATGATTTATACCAAATTCTGAAGGCTTCTTGAACCATTTAAATTTTTAATTGTATAGATAGATAGATAGATAGATAGATAGATAGATAGATAGATAGATAGATAGATAGATAGATAGATAGATAGATAGATAGATAGATAGATAGATAGATAGATAGATAGATAATTCATTGCCATTTCAACACATGGTTGATTGGAATTGGTTGATTGAATATTTATCATAAATACATTATGTTTCCTATTTATCAAAATCAAGCGCTCATTTCTAAATCTAAAGGATATTTCCTCAGGTGGAAATACATGAAAACAGCGAGCTCTGGGAATTTAACCCTGAAAGTGGCCGCAAAAAGGACCTACCTCAAATGACTTCCATTTTTCCGTAGTGGGCTTTTGTTCACCTGGTTGTCTGCTGCTTTTGTTGGGGGTGAAACAGCACTTGCCCTGCTCTTTGTTTACACGTCCTAAATTGGAGACACATTATGGTTTAAGGGAGAAATCCAGTACCAAGTCCGGGGACAATTGAACCACGTCCTTCCTTCAACAACTAATATAAGTTATAATGCTAGAGATGTTGCTGCTCCCAATTCATATATGGCTAAATCAATCAATTTCATAATTGTAGTCGTTAGAGGAAATTATGACATTTGTGGTGCAACATTGTTCAGTAAACTCCCATTAGAGGAGAAGAGGCTTTCTGCGCTCTGTGACATAGCATACAGAGAGCAGGTGGAGGCTTTAGCCACTGCAATCTGCCATAATAACCCTTCCATTTAGTCACACCTCCCAGCTCCCATTCTTCTCTATGATTGAAGTACTTTGACATTTCCAGCAGTTTGCTGGTCCACTTATCTGTATCTATATAAGGTACATCCTATATCTTTCAACTGTGTTTTACAATATTGTATTGTTTTTTTGAATGCAGCAGACTCTAGCCACCCATTCATCTTTATTCAAACATGCATTCAAAGTAGTTATACAATTTAACATGGAATAAGCTATGCAGTTACATGTTTACTACATGTCTCTTTCCCCCCATAAATCATTTGCTACCAAATGCAATGCATTTAATACTTTTTGTTTGCAAGGCGGATGCCATCTCCCTTAATCCTCCAACAGACATCTGCTACCAAGTTTAAAAAATCAAGACGTACTGCATTAGTTTACAGTTTTATAGATTTTGACCGAAGGGTGTTTTATAATGGAAAGATCTAGAGCTTGATTTCAGTCAACTGAGTGGACGTGGCTCTACACTGTACACACATACTGTACAATATCAATGGGGTGCAGCTCATGGCCTTTGAATTTCTCCTTAATTAACGGTAAGAGCCCTTAATTGAAAGAGTTTCCCACTCCTCTCAAAGATGGCACAATTAGAACAATTACAGGACGAAAGTGTCACTCTGTCCTGCGAGTAAAAGACTCTAATGTGACTCTTCGGCTGATTACTGACTCCATTTCATGCTACAGCCATAATGAGACAGGAGTGGATGGCTTCCTCCGGTTACGAGCTGAAGCAAGACTTGATGCACTCTGATATGATGATGATGATCCACTCTACATTATACTGCCTTTTTTTGGGTGCCAGTTTCTGTCAGTAAAACACTTCATAATTATCACATCAAATGAATGTAAACTATTTGAGAGGACAATATTTCAAAGCACTGTTTATTCCGCTTTCGACACTGGTGGAATTGTACTAAAGCAACAATTTGTTCAAATTAAGATCTATGCGCAAGGTTTATTTTGTCAGATTAAAATCTGCTGATTTATTATGAATACAATTTGATAATCTACTGAAATAATTTCACAAATGTAATATTAAATGGAAATTGAACCAGATCTCAATTTAGGACACATTTATGCTGAATCACAGAATATCACGACCGTCTAGCAGCTACCTGTTGTTAAGAAACCGAAATAGAAACTGGTATCCATAAAAGCCTTGAACGGGGCTCAGGCAATGTGTTTATGATATATCTGCTCTCTCTACACCTATAATGACACATTTGATGCCGGTTTTGTTTTGTTTGCAAAATTATGCTTCTCAAGCTGTAACCAAATCTTAAAGTAAATATTCCATCAATGTCAGGTCAACGATCGACCTACAGCTAACTTGAATTAACTTTCACTTACTGGATGCAAGTGAAATTACAATTTGTTTGTCATACTGTTTTTTAAATGTTCACTTATATTTCCTGTAGCTTTAATATAATTTCATACTTTAAATAGCAAGTATCTATATTTCTAATAGCAATATGTAATATATATATTAATATGGTGGGGGTTGGTCCAAGTCCTTATATGCAACCTCACCTATTTTGGGGATAATTTGCAATGCTCCAGCTTTTGTGTGCTTTCATAAGCTGTTTGAATGATGTGTGGCCACACACTTGACATATGTTGCGTCTAATTTGTGCAGAGAGGCTATTATGCACTTTGCTTCTCTCCAGTTCAGTTTAATACCCTGAATCGTTGCGTAATCACAGTGTGTATCTTTGTAACAGGTCATTGTCTTGCACATGTGCTCCATGTACTGTATATGTGCACATATATATTGATTGTTGTATTATTATGGCTTGGAGCCAACATCTTTGGCTGCAATTACACACTAAACAGTACTAATATTAATTCTAACAGACAAGTTCAGTTGCAAGACCATAAAATCTGAAGTGTTATCCATCCCGAATCCACAGTCAGAATTATCCACGTTCAAATGAAGCCTGTAGATGCAGCTGGTGCGTACATCAGCAGGAAGAATAGCATAGGAGATGCAAATGCTCTTGTAGACAAATAGCAGTGATGTCATCATTCTTTATGAATTGTCGCATTTGGTGGGCCACGAGTGTGCTGAAGTGAATACACTGAACAGAATACAACATTACCAGATCAAAAGCATTGTGCAGGGCTTCTTGTTCTTATATCAACATCTGTAGCATGTAGAAATAGTTAAATTAACACCAGACTGACTTAACCCACAACTCGCTCTTTGATGGAGCCAGCAGGGAGCTTCATAGAGCTGCTAGTCTGTAGCACTCACTGGGATATTTGTACTGGTTCATGAATAGATTTAGATGCATGCCAAATTCAACAGTTATGCAGAGACCTGTTGTCATCCTCACTCCCGAATGCAGCCTGGACAGTATCAATATTCCATCGTCACTCTTCTTTGGCTTTAAACATGCACTCATAACTCCTCTGCTTCCTTTGTTACAGACACAGACGTGTTGATTCACAAGGTCTAAAAGCAGCATCTGACTGGTCTTCTCTCCTCCTGGCTTTGGGTGATAGAGATACAGGAATTGGGACAGGAGGGGCTTTGCCGTCATCTTTATGTGTTGTTGTTGTTGTTGTTGTTTTTGTTCCACACAATATGTTGCTCAGAATATATGACCAGTGAGTAAATTGTTCTGAGAGCTAAAAAAAAAACCAGGGATAACAGCATGAAATATCCCCACAATAGAGCTGTCCTTATTTTGCTCGATCACTTTTACTGTTCATGGACACACTGCATTTCATAAGACAAGTCATTTCTCATACATCACACATTTTGCACTGACTTCCCCAACTGGCAATCAAAATGTTCTTTTCATTACATATTTCCTCTGTGGACCCCATAGCAAATTTCAAGTACTGAGATAAAAAGCATTGATTTTAATTTCTCTGTGACCCTTTTCACTGCTCCCCTCAGTGACCCAATCAGGTCAATTAGTTTTCTCCCATTAGCATTTAAATGTGAGACAAAATGTCAGCTGACACAATTTAGTGCCTAAATACTTTAGCAACATGCTTATGGGAAATGGAGTAGCTCAGCAGGAGGAGAGTGTGGCAGCTGGCAGTGAAACATGGGTTAACACACACAACAGATGAGCCTGTCATTAACGTCAACCCGGCTTAATCACAAGTAACATGAGAGTTCAAACATCTATGTGGCTTTGAACATTAAAGTACATTGCAATTTACAACTTTGTTCCTCCTCTAGTTTCAATATCTACGCTTTGAGAATCTGATCAAATATTCAATTCAGCTTTCGGTCGACACACAGATTGTCGGTGATTAGCTTGAGAGGTTAAACACTGAACAAATATTTTTTTTTTAGTCTTTGTTTTATAGCTCCTTTATTGATTAACTAATGGCAGGTTAATATGTGCTACTGTTCTCTGAAGGCGGGTCATTAGTGGATAAGCTGCTATGGATGGAGAAACAGATATCCTCTGGGGCCTCAGCACTAAGATCAGCAATTCTTCTCCGCAGACTGGCTACTGACCCATCTGTAATGGCTATGATGTGTCAGCTAGTTTATCTCTGTTATAAGCTCAGTAGGTTATCATTTCATGATCTTCATTGTCTATTTTAAATGTAACAGGTTGTATTAGGAAAAAAATATTGAATCATATTTAAAAGACATTAGACTCTAAATCCAGATTTGAATAGTCTTTCTGGGTCTCGTTTCGGCTACAACACTCAGTATCAGTACAGTCAAGATGATGTGCTACCCGCAGTACAGAACTAGTCCCACAATAGGGACCCGGTTGCCCAAAGGACATCGACTTTCAAATCCTCTCCCCTTGTGAAAATATTCATAGTAATATATCTAATAACTCTGCTAAAGAGCTAATTAGAGAGCAAAAGGGGGCCCTTTTCTCCTAATTAGGTTATCTTGGAGAGAGCTGTGATAATCAGGGGAGTGTGAAGATCTGGGCTGTAAAACCGAAGGCCAGGGAGACAAAATGTGCAAGGGTTCTTGGGACATGCTCACACTTTATCATTAGTGCAATAGAGTCTATTACCAAAAGCCTGGCACACTGCAATTACCCCATCCAATCATTTATTTAGGCTCTGCTTATCTGTACGGGTTTTATGTATTAGGCCCTTCATATTTAAGTCTGGGCATCATTAACTAGGCCTGTCGGCAAAGAGCGGCTCCAGCTCCATTTGTATTCGATTTGTTCTGGGTTCAGTCTGTGCTTCATCTACTGGATCACTGGACCTCTACTTCTTTACAAGGCAACCAGTCTTTTAGCCAGCTAGGCAACCATATGTTTACCACCACTTCAAGTTACAAATAGATATATACCAATGCTACCATGAACCAATAACCTTTGATACAATGTTTTGAGACAGAGAGATAACCCCATAGTGACAACAGGAAATAGAAGATTACACAAAAGTAAAATAAATTCATAGTGATGTATTGTGAAATAAATTACTTGAGTGCAACGCATGAATAAGAGAGCAGTGGACAATTGGATATCTAACCAAAATGTTGAATGTCCCCTTTTCATGATTTGTTACTTTACATGGTTTGTCATTCACATTGAGATGAATGGGAAAGCCCAAAACAAGCCACCATTTAGCTTTCTGGAGGATTCACACGCAAATCAGTCAGGGAATCAAACTTGAAATTCAATACTTGTTCATAAGAGGAAAAAATAAGAGAACCAGAGTTGCAAGTTACTTAATATCTACAATAATATCAGTTTAGTCTATATACTGTACTGTATGTCAGTAGCTATATCTGTTAATTTATATTATTACTTTATTTTTTATTTTTTACATTATATTAATATCAATCATACAATGTGCAAGTTCAGGTCAGAGGACTGCAGCAAAGCAGAAAAATGAACCTGTGAGAGGAAATGACTTTTACGGCTAACACAAAAATAACACAGTAATTAAAGAAATGAGAGAGAATCAATTATGGGAGTTAATTAATATTTAGGCATGGCTTTAGAAATGGAAGTTGTTAGGAGGAATGTAGCTTTTTGCCTGATAAGCTGACACATTTCCGGTGCTGCAAATTACATTGGAATTGTATGCACAGAGTGTGAAAGCTGACGTAAGGGTTGAATCAGTATTCACGCATGTTGCTGGTACGAATCTCCACCCCGGGCATAAACAGGGTTCCTAGTAAAGCACCTCCGAGCACTGTTCCAAAATGAGATATCCACCATTTGAAAAGTACATTTTCTGTTTCGACAAAATAGAAACAAAAGAGTGCAGTAACCTGTCATTTTTAAAACGGTAAGCAGTGAGGATCAGGTAACATCTCTTTGACTAAATGAATATCGATTTTTGGAATATTTATGTATTTTTAGTGAAGCCCTTTTGTGTTAAATAAAGGGCCACATTTGTTCCTTCAGTTCTTCCCATGTATCTTCAGCCACAATCGTAACATAAAATGATGAAGTACAATACAATCTGAAAATGCTGAGCAATTAATCAAGACATTTGTAAAATATAGTCCTGTAATGCCTTCTGGTTAACATATGAAAGAATATATTACGTTTTAATGTTTAATTATAAAAAAGATGTGAAATTAAATATTTACAACTTTTAATGATTCTGGTACTGATTTGGATTCATATTTCTACTGCTCGTGTTGTTTTCATGGCTGGCTTTGAAAAACAACGGTCATGTTTGATAATTACAGCTTTTTAATAACTATGTGAAACTGTAACTCTGTCCCGGTCATTTTGCGCAAGATAATCGAACCACATAAGCTGTGCAACCTGATTTCCTGTGAGAAAATAAATGTAAGTAATTAGAATCTGCATTGTTACTTTTACATCAACTCAGCAGATCAGCTCATATTGGCCACTGGACAGTAGCATAGCGATGTGAATGCCGGTGGTTTGAACGCAGAGCACTTGACAAATGAACTTGAACTTTGAACCAACAATGGAGTTTTTAATGTTTAATGGCCTGTTCAGCTCAGTCAAAGTTAATCAAAGTTAATGTGATCTCTCTCCTTCCTTCTAATGTCCATCTTATGCTCACAAGATGATGTATTGGATGCTTCTTTTTTTTCTTCCCTTTCATAATATACAAGTATATGATCATGTTTTTAATCCTTGTGATACATGTTTTTTCTCCTGTAAAATAATTAACATCTGCAGCCTCTAGGCTTTTTAATAATTAAAATCAACAGTTGGTGTCAACGTTCACTGTTCTGCATGTCTACTCCTGCAACAGGCATTGCTTCGTGCTTTTGGACGTTGTGAGCCAAAAAGGTTGAGAACTCTCGCTCAAGTTCATCCTTTTTCTTCCCCCTATGTGTATGATTCTCTCCAGTGGCTCTCCATCAGACACAAATGATCAGGATAATGGCAGTGTACATGCTCTGCAACCTCAATATTGTTTATTCCCCTTTGTTTCTCATGCGTCGAAATTACGCAGTGTAAACGCTAACTTTATCTAGTATCCCACGAATTTCAGGTCAGTGGTGTTTGATAACGATTTTGCGTCAGCGCACCGATCCGAAATGGGGGGAAGGCAGAACGGGGGAGAGGCTGAAATCGATAGGAGCAGCACATTCTTCCCCTCCATGGCAGAGAAGGGATCTATTATGGTGAAATCATGATTTATGTCAACGGTAGGAGGGATGTCAGGTTGAGCAAGGGATGGAGGTACGCGCCAATAATGATAAATGCCCTCCATTCACATGCCCACCCAGCCCCCAGTCCACCCCTCTGTGGCCAGAGAAGCCCCTCAGCACTTCTCCATTGTGTGGTTCTCTCCAGTATCCGCGCCACGCCGCCCCCCTCCAGTCTCGTCGTTCCACGCTCTCTTGTTTTGTTTTTATCATCTCTTCTTTCCTCATCAGATATAGTCCCATCTCCTTTTCTGTTGTGTTGCCCATCTGTTGTTGTCCATTCCATGCGATCCGTCTGCGTGGAGACTGGTGCTACTACCCATGATGGATTCCAATGATCCAGCGCTTTGGGGCACAAGGAACGAAGCAGTCACCTTTAAGCTGGGGCTGAGCAATCTGTCTCTGTCAGCCATCCCCCATACGTGCACCATGGGCCAGACAGTGAGCAAGAGGGAGAGGGGGTGTGAGGAAGAGGAATGGCCAAGTTGGTGGATGGGAGAAGATCAAATATGCCCGATGGAGATTACAAAATAAAATAAAATATCGAGGAGGAAGAGCACACACTTTTATCTGGTACAACCAAATACCTCCTCCTCACAATCTTATTTTGAGAGCAGAGAACCCAAAGCCGTCCAATCACAAGGCAAGAGACCAACTCTCCATGGTACAACCATTAGGGGAGATTGGAGTTATCCAATCGTCACACCATTAGCCAGAGTATAACTGGCAATTAAAAGCTGATTTCACAATGAAATGGAAATGATGGGGTTTGATTTAATGTAGATCACAATTTGGAGTTGAGAGAGATGGAATCCAGATAGCCTCACTCCAGTTCCAGGCACATTACTTTTGGCTTATTCCATGAGAGGTAATATATACAAAGCTTGGATTGGAAATCTAAATTTGTATTGCACCATGCATGAACAATATATAATAATTACTTTATTGTAAATAATTTGACTGTACTCTACTATTATGTATGAATATTAGTATATTTAGCTAATTGTTTATTAGTCGGAAATCTAAATCTTGAATGAAAACGACAACAACTGAGCTGTTATCAGAATGAGTCTAGTATATATTAAAAAATACAGCAGTGATGGCTTGAACATTTGTGGAGGTGGTAATGATTTCCTTATAATTCCATTAGTGTTCAATTTACTGTCTGTAAATGTTATCAAATCACTTACACTGATAACTTCATTCATAGCAAAAGTACAATGAATTGGTCATGTCTGGGCAATAGCATTAAGCTAAACATAATGTCTGCCATTTATGAATCACTGATCCATAATAGTGATATTACACACATAGGCACATTCATCTTTTTTTCTTTTTTTTTGAGATGTTGAATATCCATTAATAATACTGGCTATAGGCAGCACGGTGGCTCAGAGGTTAACACTGTCGCCTCGCAGCAAGAAGGTCCTGGGTTCAATTCCCAGCTCCGGTTTCCTCCAGGTGCTCAGGTGTCCTCCCACATTTGAAAGACATGTAAACTCAGGTGGATGGGAGGCTGTAAATTGCCAATAGTTGTGAATGTGAGTGGGAGTGACTGTCTGACGATCGGCGTTAACACTGTGATGGACTGGTGTCTGTCCAGGCTGTTTCCCTGCCTTCTCCGCCCAATGCATGCTGGGATAGGTTCCAGCCCCCCAGTGACCCTGAATAGGAATAGGTGGGTGAAGCAATTAATTAATTAATTCTTAACGTAATCGCTGCTTGTGCCGCAACACTTGGCTACACACATCCAGAGGGTGTTTGCTGTGGATGTGTGGTAGGATCTATTCCACTGTGAGGTGGCAGGAGGGCACAAGGCGCCCAGTGTGTAATTGATGGAGACAGATAGCAGTCAGATGTGATTAGTTCTGGCTTGGTAAGCAGTCCATCAATGGCACGGCTGACAGAAGAAAACAGAGAAGTGCAGAGGCAGCTGTAGAAAGAAACGGGAGAAGCTGTTTGATCCAGCAGGGCAGGGGGGGCTGCAGTCCATCACATATAATATACCTGTCCCATATTTACCTTTTCAATTAAACTGTATCCATTCATTGAACAGTAGCCATGCTACTTAATTCACCCCCCAACAAATAGGCTATATACCCTACTTCTTATTGTCCTTATTGACATTAATCTAATTCAGATATTGAGATCCATTGCTGTGGGGGCAAACTGGCACAAACAACTTGTAATGAATATCATATTCCCATCTCTGGGTTTGTTAATACTGTATAAACACGTCTGTCTCCCATTGACAGTAAGATTCATACTAATGTGGTAATTTCCTACTCAGTCACAGTTTGGTCCCTGAGGTATTTTGGACTACATAGTGGACTATCAACTGTAAAATGCTGTAACGTCCAATGAAGAGAACTTGGTTCCGGTCCTAATCCTGTAATTCCTTCCATCTCAGCTTTTAATACATTGCCTCACTCAAGATTAAGACTGAGGAGGACTGTGTCAATGGACAACCTTGTTTTTATCTGACCTAGCTTTTCAGAAAGTGGTAGCCTATTTGTATATGCTCTCATAAATCTAACAGATAATTTTCACATCACCTGTCTTTGATAGTGTTTAAGTACGGTAAAGTCCCAATAATGATCTGAAACCAAATCTGCCTGACAGTTTTGGCAATACACTTAACCTCAAAATGAAACATGGTTTGAATCAAAATAACTTCAGTACGAGACCTTTTAAATTGAAATTTTTCTAGAACAATATGAAGGAAGTTATTACCAAATAAAAGTAACAAATAAAGTTATCTCTGAAAGCCCAAGAAAGATGTTTCTCACTTGTGACCAGGTGACACATTCTCAGTCAGCCTGTAATAGAATAGTGACTAAAGCACTTGGGTTTTCATATTATTATTATTATCGTTATTATTATTATTATTATTATTATTATTATTATTATTATTATTGGGTCAGGGTTAGGGCTCGATGTGTTGTACATTTAACCCATTTCTTCAGACTGCTTTGAGCTTATGGCATGGAAAAAGATTTAGATTAATCAATAACTATGCATTAGTATGGATTATTCACCCAGTTATTTCAAGCTTATGATCAATGAAAATTTTTTATTTGTCACACAGATCCAGGGATGGAAATGTCTGATGAGCAATGGGAGCCAGTTCTTGACCTGACAGCTCCACCTTCATCTTGTACCAGACACAGCAGCTCACGGTGCTCCTGCAGGTTCACCTCATCAACACGAGACATGCTGGATTTCATCTACGGTATATCTATAAGGATCAACCCCCAGACTTGATGCACATTTGTAGGCCATGTCCATGTTCACTTCTTCTCGCGATCAAATATTTTCAATGCCTTTACGCTAATGTTTCAAGCCGCTGTCAACCAAAACCCCATCAGTGATGTTTTTGGATTCACCCCCTAAGACTCGCTCCTAACAAAACAAAGATTTCACTATGCTCTCGACAAAAATGAAGTATCAGTTCTATAGTCAGCGAAACATTTTCACAGCCGTATATATGCATATAGAAAATGTCCCTGTTGCTTGCTTAAATAAAACCCACTTAACATGCTTAGGTGCATGAGCAGTGGCATCAGGCTTCCCCCCCTTGTATTTGCTATGTGGCACATATATCACTCTTAAGCTCTTGGCAAACAGGATGCTTCACTGCAAATGCACATATAGGATGGAAAAGCTATGACATCCAAGTTTACCGGCATACCGTGTTTAGTTAAGATTAGTCCAAAAATGTAATCTAGGTCAATTAGTGTCTATGAAAGAATTATCACTTTTTGGACAATTTTGATCACCCAATAATTGGCCTGAAATCTTTTGATCTATATTATTCTCCTGTTTGTTTATAGATCCACAATATTGTTATTTCATGCCAATTTGGTGCTGCCCAAGAGACAAATGCTCAGTATGCATGTCAAAAGAGCTGTATGGTCGTCTTTTAAGGTGAATGTGGATAGCTCTGAGAAATGGTGACAACATTTGAGAAGCCGAAATAGCTCTACATTACATTACATATCATCATACCGTTGGCGGAGGCAGCCATGCCTTAATAAGTACTACAAAAATGAAATGTAATAGCGGTTGTTGTTTATTAATGTTTTTTTGTGTGAAAGAACAGACTGTTTTTCAAGAACATAATTGTGTTTGTTGTTTTATCATGTTTTCATATGTAGTTGTGACACCTATTTGTTCCTGGTAAAAATGGACCCATTTTAACCAGCGTAAATAAAATGATTGATTGTTGCAATTATTGAGTAAATGACTGTCTGTAATTGTAGCAGAGCTTTATTTATTTTATTTATAATTTTTTTATCAAAATGACAAACATGCTAAACTCATTTTGGACTAAAACAACTGTGCGTGTTTACATACTTCGCACACCTGAATGACAGTATGTTCATTTACATTTTGTGTGATTTCCAGACTTCTTTCTGTTGTAGTATGTTACGCGGGTTCTGCGGTCCCGTGTCACGGAGCAAACGTTGTCCCTTCATCTCTTGTTTGCACCAGCTGAAGCCTTCACTTGAAGAGCCTTGACCAAACATGCAGACGGGCTCAGGGAAGCTGCTGTCTTTGAATGTGGGGGTTAATGAGAGAGAAAAGGTCTCCCCTTGTAGGATTTAAAGTGATAATCCACCAAATCCTCATTTTTTTATTTATTTAAATTGTATTTTATTTCGGTGACATCTTTGGTGGGTTCATTGCTGTGGTGTTTCTGCACTGCACTTCCCAGAGTTCACTTGTCAATCAAACTTGCCCAGTGTGATGTCTTTTTCCTTGGATTTGGATTTTCAAAAAACAGACATTTGTTTATATGAAGATGTGAGCGTATTATAACTAACACCGGCCCAACCAGGCTCCATCCCTCTCCAGACACCATAAACAGGCATGTCCAGCTATGATTTTAGGACAAAGTTGAACGTTATGACACTGGACGGATGGGATGTATGGGGGAGAAAACTATGAATAAAGATTGGTCACTCGGTTCCGGGGTAGACTGGAGAACATTTGCAGAGGTATTGGTGCGCCAGCAGCTGACAAAATGTCTCTTCTGGGCAGGTACATGATCTAAATACTAATCAAACATCATTTACAGCTGGCTTATTTGAGGCTCCTGAGAGACTGTCCCATCCTGCCTCTTCGCCATGGTAACCAGGGATTCATTTCAGAGGTGTCATGCTGCATTATCGTCTCACCGGCTCATCCATTCCCCTCTGCCCTCTGCCTCACTTTTGTCTTTCCGCCTTTCTTTTGTCCCCCCTCTGTTTAGACCCCACAATCTCAAACCAGCCCAGCACCCTGGAAGGAACACGGCTCCTATCTTGCTCTAGCTCAGACATATGCACCAGTGTGAATGCTCTGCCTCACACACAGACACACACACACACACACGTATTTGCATGCATGCACACACACATGCACGCACACCCAAGCACATACACATGTGCACATACACAGACAAACAGAGAAAGATCCACACACAAAAAATCCTGTCAAGATGGAGAAGCTGCTCTTTTAGATGAAAATTACAGAAACACCTTACTTTCCAATGGCCTTATTCCAGTGTATTAACCTGGGTATTGACGTATGGAATTGGATTTGTCGCTACTTAATGGAAATCTCACAAATACATAATGTTAGTACAGAGTATACAAAAATAAGGTACTAAAATAAAAATGTTCCATCACCTGACCAACATGTCCTGTTGATTACTTCACTGAGATTATTTATGTTGTGTCTCATTGAACACTAAGGTGATGGGTTATAGTGTATAATACAATATATTATTTACCAGCACAAAATAAATAGGAACAAATGTTTCCTGTTTTGTGATAATTAGCCAACTGGATGCTTAAACTTATTTATGGATCACCAGAACAACATTTTTTTAAACAAAGCTGATTGTTGAGTTGCGTACATAACATTTACAGAGTTAATATGGGCCCTCACACACGTATTACATTTTGTAGGTGGTTCATTGTTTTGAAGAAGGTTGTTCAAAATAAAGGAGCAAATTCATTACTAAATAATTTGTCATTTTTATTCTAAAACCAAAATGTGTTGTTTACAGGACAAAATCAATAGATTTGACAAATATGTGCCACCTATTACAATGCAGTTACTGGTTGTGGTATGGCAGAGGATTACTAGTATGTAGGTGTGATGTTACCTATAGTCGTGCTTTTGCAATTATAGTCAGAGACAAACACCATACAAAACAACTTTTAAATAAAGGAAAAGACAAGCCAATCAAGCCAAACAAAAGCCAGTTTAGCTATCTCATACATATATTAAATTAGGATGCAAAGAAGGTTTGTTAAATTGGAAAAGTCCCAAGTGTACCCAGCCGTTGCTATATGGTAGCAGCCAGGAAAGACTACGGTGATGTTGTTAATGAGTTAGAGGAGAATATTTGCTTTATTTGTGAACATGAACAAGCATTTCTCAAAGCTAAAATTAAGAGAGAAAAAAATCACTCTTGAAACGATGATCCACAGACCTGATCCATTTTCAGTGAGCAGGATAGTAAATCTGTGGACAAATCATTAAAAAGGAGCAGACCTGCTGAAAACCTACTTCCAGGTCTTAAATCCTCAATACGGGACAGAGACCGGAGCCCACAGCTCACTTGACCACAGACTGGTGTTGCCAGCAACAACCAACAGATGGTGCAAGGTGAGTGTCACATTTTGCAAAAAAATTTAACTCTTGATGACAGATCTATGTAAATCAGGTCTGCTGCACTATAAACCCAGCACTGAGTTGTGGCGGATGGCCTGGGAAACTGCAGAGCGCTAAATGAGCAACAGTCACTTGTTTGCTCCCCTTATGCAAGCCAATAACAACTACACTGCGTCGTGTTCTATTTCATATTAATTCCAGTGATCGTGCACGGTACACTGGAGTAGGTATAGAGCTTGTGCATCAAAATAAATTACGTACATTTCAACAATGAGGTGGCTTACAAAGAAATGAGCAGCTAAGAAATGAGCAGTGGTGTGCACCGGTGACTATGAGTATACGTCTCCCTTGTGGCCTTTGCACTTCTAAGGGTTTCAAGATGGAGCGGTGGGGTGTTCTTCTCTGTTGCAACCCTGATACACAATTTGGACTGATACAAATATTATACTTTCATATCAAAGCCTTACAAGAATGAAGCTTTAAAGGGACCCTATTATACAAATCACAATAGTGTTGACCGTGGCAAAATGGGACTTTGTTTGAGAAGTTATATTCAGTGACACCGGCGCAGTGTTCCTACCATGCAGTGGACACGGGTGCTGCCCCGGCTCCTATGGTCGTCAGTGCTGGCCAGAGTGTGGGTGTGTGTCTGTCTGTCTGTCTTCTCCCCATCTCAGACACCTGTGCAGTGTTCCTACCAGGCAGTGGACGCGGGTGCTGCCTCTTTCCCCTATGGTGGTTAGTGCTGCTGGCCACTGTCCCGTCCCTGATGCTGTTACTACCTGGCTGTAAATGCGCGAGCGCTGCCCCTGGTTCTGTGGACATCATCGCCAACCGTGGCCCCATCTCTCTTCCTCTATCTCTTTATCTGTTTATCATGTCACTGCCTATGTCACTGTCCAAGCTCAGCCGTCCTGGTGGAGGATTCCTCTTTCTTCTTCCAGTATTTGTTTTATAATACATTCTGTAATTTGGATAATTTCTAATGAATTCAATTATAATGAAAACAAACTAATCCTCATGGGACACCCACGGGTCCGTCAGAAGGTTCCTAGGGGCCCCCCGGCAAAATGAGGATTATTTTATTTTACTTTTACCATTTTGAGAACCATTACTGTAGAATACCTCAACTCAGCACATTTGCATCATTTTAAATCAGGAAAACTGGTACTGCCAGCCAATCAGGGTCCAGTATAACAACTGTGTAGTGTGTGAGAAGAAATATCCCATTAACTAGATTATATTCATTTGAAAAATATAATGACAAACATGATTCTGAGACACAGAGCATTTGAAGATACATTCGTGACAAATCTATAATATGGGACCTTTCATTTATAATCTCTCGAGTGGGTCCACAAATCGAACCCCTCCTCTTACCAGAGGAAAATTAAAATCTGCAAACAACATCATAAAAAGCTATGAGGTGCGTCCTCCCAGCTTGCCTCGCTTCATGTAAATCTCCAGCATGTGATGAAGAAGCATTTCCCTCTCCGCCTCAGATAAGCCGCACCGGTGGTGGGCCTCAGTCTGGAGACGGGAGCTAATCCGAGCAGTCATTTGTTTACACGAGTCCCGGTGATTTGAGGGCACGTGGGAAGCCCTGACCCCCTGCATGTGCTGGAGAGAGAGACTTGGCGTCTGGCCACATCGGAGGGTTTACCCTTTTGTTTTGTGCAAAATGGCTTCCCGAGGCTGCAATTTGTAATAACAAATACAGTGAGCCGTGTCTCTGCGACATGGCTGCCTGCCTCATCAGCTATCGCCCCCCCCAGGGAGAGCTAGACATAAGCAAATTGGAGGATATCCTGACATGAGAACTGGCAATGCAGGAATAAAGAGGATGATGGAAAAGTCCCATTTTCATAACATGATGGAAAGACAAACGCATGATGAAAGAGAGTTTGCTTTGCTGTCAGTAGCCTAAATCTAAAGGCTTTTGAAAATTCAAAGACATCGAAAGAAAGAAAGATATCCCAAGTGGGAAGAACGATGCCCCGTTCAATCTCCTCCCTCCTCCTCCTCAACACCTTTATTACACTTGTTGTGTACTGCACTTATGAAAATGACCCAGTGAATCACAGTAACCGTCAATTTCGATCGATACTTTCCCCGTGTACCCGAGTTCAGTGGGTTCAATCAAAGCACTTCAGTATCAAAGCTATATGATGGCGTATCTCTGCACCCCAGTCCTCGGTTAGTGCCGTATGAGATCACTGATTATCACGCCCCTGTCCAAGGAGCAGACTTTTAATCTCTCTCGATCTGTTTCACATTAAAAAGAGGTCTTCTGAGTGTCGAGGAAGACTGTGTGATCTCTCGGTGGTTATAGACTATCTATACTTGCCATATTTATTTCTTCGTCCAGACAATGCAGCGGTTCTCCAACACCTTTAGATATATACGTTTAAACCAACCGGAGAACGTCACCAAGATTTGATATGTTTACAATGAACAAAAGGACAAAGCTGTTCCAAGGCAACAATACCCATGGAGAAAATAGAAAAGTGATGCAAAATATTTTGGAAATGTTATATATTCAACAGATCTATGGCAGGAATAATTAAAACAACACAGTTCCTTATTACGTAAATCCCAGTTGGATAGATTTGGCCCGTATACTGTAGGTCCTAGTGAACAAAGGTCGGCCGTATAAGGGTCACAGCCCAGGCCGAGCAATCAACCCTGGCCCCGCCATCTCATTTACCCTCCACCTGGTGCTGCTGTCTGATAGGTGAGGCCGCGTTAACCTGCCCCAGGTTCCATTAGTGGGCTGCCAGTTCTCCCACTCCAGTGTCTCCATGGCATATTAAACAGATTAAAAGAATAGCGCTCTAGGGAGGGAGAGCTGCCTGTCAATCTCAGCTAAAAACACAAAGGTGGAAAATGAATGAAGCCACTGGGCGAACCAATGAAGCCGATGAATCAGAGTCAAATCTCACACGTGAGAGTATTTTCTCCGAAAGCTGAGCGTTAGCGGGCAGCCACCAAACTAAGCTACTATATGGTGAGATCAGTGGAAGGGAATATCTAACGATGGGCATGCTGGTGCATCTAGATCCTGCTTCTAAACTGTTCACACAGCCAGTAGAAAGTACATTTATTCACCTTTGGAATCAGATAATTTAAGAACCCAACTCAGTTTTTAGCATCGCCAACATTTAAATCACCTGGAGGTATAGATCTATGTTTGCTGTGAGTAAAAGATGGACGTTTTAAGATGGAAACACATATGGACCACCACTGCACAACATATTAACAGAAAAACGTACAAGCCACTGCAAATCATTCCGTGCACTAAGAAAAAAAATCATTGGATGGGTCATTACATTAAACCATCTCTTCTAATATCCCACAGCCCCATGGTAAGCGTATGTCCTGGGGCTGCCGACACAGGGAGGGAGGTCTAATGGTCTGCTGTATTAGTGGGTTAATTGCCATGTCCTGGTCTCCGTTGGATTGTGAGCAGGGCCCGTTATAGTTTAATTGTGAACCATCTCGTCCCGTAACCCCCACTAAGCAGCCAGCCACTAGTGCATGCAGGGAGGATTAAGTGTCAGGGATGTCCTTCATGATGCGTGGAGGCAGCTGACCCTAACCCTGGAGGACAGACTGGGTGGTAGACTGCCACCTGCTGGCACCCAACAAAACACAGGAACTCGTTGTTGACGAGTCAGAAGAGCCCGCACAAAGGAAAGTCAACCCTCAGACGCTTAAACGTGACCAGCCTTGTCAATAAGGGGTCAAACCTGTTGAAGAGACAGAACCAAATTAGAGGTAGCGCACTACACCTTTAGCAGATGGAGCTCAATGCAAAGAATATGAGAGTATTCACCTGAGAACAACAGCATGGAGCAGCGAGACACAAATAAACAGTGGGGTGACAATTGCATTTATTTTTCATTCTTGGGGTTACACTTTAATTTGTATCATGTTTTTAAAATGTATTTCTATCTTTGATTCAGATGCCATTAATGCTATTTGGCTTTGTGGAGTCCCCCAACAAACTGTTATGTGCTTTGTCTACCAGATGTGTAAAGCAACAGATTGCTGAACCCCCATCTTCACAATGCCGTACGTCAGCACATAATGAGCATAAACGTGGGACCTGGACAGCAACTCCAATGTGTGAACCACTGACCATTTCAATCTGCCTCGGATTGCTGTGCCTCAGAGGTTGATGACATTGAGAAGGGGATTATTTTGCCCGAAACATTGGGGAAGAAAACATTTCTACCCGTTTCCGTTCTTGACAAAATGTTGCAATCACGGAAGTTGTTTGGGATTTGAACTCTTGGTCCAAGCAGCTATAAAACAATCCATCCCAATATCTCCTATCGCAGAAATTAAATTGATATTTATTCCCCTTAAATGACATTCTAACATACATTTTCTCTTTTTTCTAATCTTTTTTCCCCCTTTTTTTTCATAGTGGCATTCTTCATGTCTATGGCAGCAGACATATGGGTCTGTTGGCGATTAACGTGAAATGCAGAGGACAAGCTGACACATCTCTGAAACCCTTGAGTAGATCCTGAGTCGTTGTCC
>OMOT01077086.1:0-10187 GCA_900312575.1 Acanthochaenus luetkenii | reverse complement strand
ACAGCTGGTCATGTTGACCGTGTTGAACAGTCCGATGGCTGCCGGCACAAAGGCGCTCCGTCCTGCGACGTGGCAGGATGAGCCTGTGGCTGAAGGTAAACAAGGATAACCCAGGGGTCTGTGGTAATGTACATATTTATACACATATCTTTCAGTAACTAAGGAGGCACTGACGTTCCTATACTGTACAAGTATGGATCTGTACGTTTTTAAAAACTCCTTTTTGTTAGAGATACGATCTTCAGCATGATTCCCCCTAACCCACTGCTACAGAACATTTGTTTACACTACTTACTACTGGAGCAATTGAAATGCTGTGTTTCAGGAGACACACACACACACACACACACCCACCCACCCACAGTTAATTATATCTTCATCAGGATAATTACAGATATATCTGAGATTCAAATCAATAATTTAAGAGCTCCCTTCTCAGGCACATATTCACTAAATTATCAATGAACTTCAAGCTAGATCAAACAAATAATGTTTTAACTCTTAATTGGAGACATTTTTTGTCTGAAAAATCGAGCACAACCATATGTCTTCAGTCAGGTTTATTCCAGTGAAATAAGCAATAAGGGCAAATATGAGTCACGAGAAGTAAATAAAGGATACCGAGCCAAGGCATACCATCTTTACTGAGAATGACATGTTTGCACAACTTTGATTTGTTGTAGCTGCAGAAATACCAGTGTATTTCTCAGCTTCCCCAATGGTTCTATCATACCACCTACGCTGTACTAACAGAACAGGTTTAACACAGACACAGCTCCACAGTCAGATGAGCGGTAAGTACGCTGCAACTAACCTCGCAGCCTTCAACTTCCTTGAGCCCTGGACGCAGCAACGAATACAAACCGCAAACTACAAACTTGTTGAACTTCAAGGAAAATCACAAAATACATTCCACCCCCCAATTCAAGAACATCCCCTCTCTATTTCCTCCAGAGACCATGAAATCCATCTCTGTTTCAATTCTCCATCTGATGGTGTGAGCGAGGTGGACGCTCACCGCTGAGGAGGCCTGGGGGAACAAGAGGGAGAGGGAGAGGGGTAGTGCGAGAGAAAGCGAATGAGTGCTGCGGGTGTTTGTGTCGGTCAGTTGGCGAGGCCTCGTGGTCCAGCTCAGTGGGGCTTGAAGGGAATGGAGGAGAACATAGTGGGGCTGAGAGGAGGGAGAGAGAGGAGAGCCTCTTCATCATGGGAGATTGCCTGTCTGTGTGGCTCCCAGCACCCATGCATTGCCTTCCCTTTTGTCCCCGTATCCCCTCGATTGGTTTTCCATCCCTGCCCATCGGGGTGTAATGGAGTCCCTGGGTATCTGGATGGATGGAGGTGCGGCTACTACTGACAGCCCCTGGAATGCACCGCTCTTCAGCTCTTTCCTTGATTTTCACTGTATTTCTACTACAGCACTTTTGCCGTTATTCCTTTCTGTCCTGTTTCTCTGTGCATCCCATATTGTTTGCTCCTTTTTTCTCTCTTAGTATCGCTCCCTCTCTCACCAGCATTCTGGATGTGCTGTGGAGGTCTGGTGGCAGAGGCGGGTAGCCCGGCCAGAAGAGCGTTGCAGTAGTCTAGCCGTTTAATGACAAGTGTTTGGACCAGGAGTTGAACAGGCAAATTGTGCAGATGTTGTAGAGGGAAAATCGACAGGAGCGGGTTGTCGCAGAAATGTTGGCAGAGTAGGACAGCTGGCTGTCCAGAGTGATCCCAAGGCTCTTGGCAGTCAGTGAGGGCAAGTCAGTGGTGTTCTTAATGGTGATGGAGAAGTCAGTGTGAGGACAGTTTTTACCAGGGAAAAAGAGTAGCTCCGTCTTGTCAAGATGCACACTGGGCGCTCTGAGTGATAAGACGGTTTATCAGAGCGTCTGAATGTTCCATCAGTCGTTGCAAAATGCGATCATCAATCAGTCATGTTTTTATTTATATAGCCCTTTTATACAAGCATGTCTCAAAGGGCTTTACATTGCATCATATATACATACTATGTCATCATATGCATACTACATATACTATGTCATATACATACTACATCATATACTACACTACATCGTACACTACATCATATACCATACTGCACACAAACACATCTATGGGCAATTTAGAGTCTTCAGTTCACCTGACCTGCATGTCTTTGGACTGTGGGAGGAAACCGGAGCACCCGGAGGAAACCCACGCAAACACGGGGAGAACATGCAAACTCCACACGGAAAGGACCGGGGACCTATAGCGATGGTTACATGACATTATGTAATAACATGTAATAACATAATGATTATGTTATTACCAACAAAATGATGGTAATGTTATCTTTGGTGTCCGCCATGTTAGTTTGTAACAACTTTTAACTGACCGTTCGTAAATTAACAGATTTCAGAGCGCTCTATGACGTTGAAACCAGAGCGCACTGAAACCAGAGCAGATTTTCAGAGTGTATCTACGAATGCACCCGTAGACGTGCAGGAAAAGCAGGTGGTTGAGGTGTTGAGGCGTTGAGGCATTGAGGCGTAGGTCTTCAGTTGATGGAGGCTTGAGAAAAATATATTGCACTACAAATTGTGGGGTAGTAATATTTAATCATAATATATGCAATTTCGCAGACGCTTTTGTCTAAAGCAAATTCTAGTAGGCTGCATACATTTTCTAAACTAACGTCGACCCATGGGATCAATCTCTCAACCATTGAATTGACACTTCAACGCGCTACCATTTGAGCCACTTGGGATAATTAAAAAGACAGAGTATTTATTACTTTGAACTTGAAGGGGTCGCCCGATTGTCGTATAGTAAACGGCCGTCAACAAAGGTGCCCAACAAGCGTACCGACAACACTGATGCTAACCGACAGTAAATCGTTCGACTTACGTTCCAGGACTTCCGTATTTTCGCCTGGTCGAAGCAATATGATTAACTGGTTGTGAAACAGTGACAGTTGCTTACGTCTCTGCATACACAGATGAGTGTCGTCAAAAAAACGGACTCCAGATTGACTGAATCAAAACAGTGGCACTCCAATTTGAAGAAAATCAATCTCCTCATTACTAACAGCAAGTTGTCGGCCGCATCAAAGTAACTTCCCAGACTTCTTCGCTTAAAAGTGTCTGCTCAGTGCCAGGGCACTAGTGGTGTGGGGTTGGAGCTAATTACACCTGGAAACAGTGAGGGTGAGAAACTCCGTGGCTAATGATGAAGCTCAAGGTAACCGCTCTGTTTTTCATGATCTGGCACCTGGAGTTTGTGTCAAAAGGGTGCCCATGTCTCAGGATGGGTGAGGAAAGGGAAGCAGGGTGTGAGTGACAGACGGAGAGAGAGAAAGTGAGAGAATGGAGAGAGAGAAAGAGACAGAGCGATGGACAGCGGAAGAGAGCAATGGAGCATGCGACGGGGAAAGGCTGAAACGGTAAGACAAGGAGAAAAACATAAACAGACATAAATGGTGGCATTGAATTTAGCTCTGTGAAATGTGATTATTTTGTCGCAGGGTATCTGTCTCGTGTTCGCCATTTATTGCTGGTTTCGTTTCACACACAGATTTGGTTACGGTTTGGACACAATTACATTTCAAGTTCAAGTTGAGTGTTGCGGATCAGATTTGCAGAAATCACAGAAATTGAAAGTCTGCTCACTCTCAACTCGTGTTTTTTCTCTCTCCCCAGGGTGTGTGGATGTGTGCTCTTGTGGGCGATATATGTGTAGGTGGATGTGTGTGCGTGTGTGTGTGTGTGTGTGTGTGTGTGTATGTGCTTTCTTGCAGTGTGACAGAAAGGCTGTCAGGTCTGCAGACAGAGGTTTGACAGGCATTTAATGAGGAAGCTCTCACAGGCCACACACACACACAGACACACACAGATACACTCTCACACACACAGTGAACAGGGGGAAAGGAGGCACCTCTGTTTGGCAGCAAAAACACCTCGACCTAATTACAATGTACTTATAATATACTAATTACTGACTGAACTCTGATCTGCTCAGATTAGTTATTATAACAAAGAATAAAACCCACACATTCCCAAACTGCCAAGCCAGAGACACGGTGTTGGCAGCCAGAGGTTTTTCGTTTTGTTGTACGAGGCTTACCAATAACCTCGCGGTGACCCCTGTTCAATGGGTATATTCAAGAGGGGAAGTTTCAAATTTGACCTGACATTAGTGAGGAGAGCTTTGCCCCGGGCTGGAGTGAAGGTGAAAGCTAATCTCCCTTCCGTCCAGTCCATCAACTTCTGGGTTGCCTCGGCTGTTGAGCTGACAAGTGCCCAAGTCCATCTGCTACCTGTCCGCTGTGAACCCAACAGGGGCCAGCTGGGAGGGGAGGTGAAGAGAGGGGTGGATGTGCAGATCCGCTGCCATATCGAAAGCCGAGCCGTAATGAGCGAATACATCTGTTGGCTTGGCCTCAGAGGGCCAGCGGAACAAAACTCTGCTTAATGGAGTATTACTGGACTTGTATGGGTCTTGGAACGTGTCAGCCATGAAGTTAGGACATTTGTTTGAGGAAAGTTAGCATTAGTGGTGTGCGTCAGCGAGGTTTGAAGTGACTCGTCCACATTCACATACGTTGACCTGGTTATCGATTAGCATGCAACATATGCTTGGCAGAGAGACTGAACTGCCCTTGACATACTTGGCACTGTAGCCACTCAGATCTAGTGGACCGAATGTGAAGGTTAGCTGAAGCCAGTTGGAGAACAGTTCATTTACCTTCGGAAAGTGGGCAAAGCTAATCAGTTTAGAGATCATCAGTTGTAGAAAACTAACCAATAGGAGAACAGAGAGTATGAGGCCTGGCTGCAGCTAACCTATTGCATGCCAGATAATTAATGCTGGCCACTGAGCATTGGAGAACAGATGCTGTTGGAGACATAGTCCATCAGTCAGCAAGTGTGATGCCAAGGCTGGAGCGCCAGGGAGGAGTTGGCAAGGGAGCGGTGGAGCAGGGTGGCAGGGGATGGAGGGGATCAGGTGGTGGTCCATTATGTCTACCTGATCCTCTTTGGAACTGAAAACTTCCAGGGGGATTTGGGAGGCCAGCTGTTGTCAAGGGAGGAATTCTGGTGGGAGAGGAGGGGGAGACATGAGACACAGGAGATAGGGAAGCTTGAGCTCGCTCAGCCTACAGTAGCTCCAACACCACCTACCAACAACCTCCATCCCTTTCTCCAGCTCATGCCCCTGTGTCATGCAGCCCTATCTCTATGTGTGGTGGTAATGAGCATGCAGCCCTGCGGTCAAAGCAGAAACAGACCAGTGATAAAGATGAAGAGGTCAGTGGATCCCACAGTGCCTTTTAGGGGAGTGGAACATTGACCACCAGATCCTTATCTCATCGATCAGCCAGTTCAAAGTTCCTTCCCCCCAGACGAGCCTGTTCTTCACTCTACTGCCTCGTTTCAGGGCAAATGTCTTTGCAAAAGAGAATGAGGTACTCTTCAACTCCCCTGACGGCCTGTTGGCTACAAGCCTGTGGGTATGTTACTGTAAATGGATAAAAAACAGAAACTACTGAACTTATTTGGCGAGCTGTCTCATGCCGTGGCTACCCTGGTTTCCTGATCACCTGCAGACAATCTTCTAATCAGCCTACACACCTGCCATCAAGCTCATGAGCCACAGTATTGAAACCCCGGTCCTTCACCCACTCATCGCCAGTTCGTTGCGTCAACTTCTGCGTTACACCCTCCCGTATTCATCGTGCTCTTCCCTGTGTCATAGGACTACAACCCTGCCGCCCCCCAGCCAGCAGTTCCGTCTGCCGGTTCCAGCTCTCCTGCCCGCCTACCCCTTCATCCGAACTGCTCTCCAGCCTGCATCACTCATCCCCGGTCCGAGGCTTCCGTTCAGTCCGGACAGAGCCGCCTTCATCGAACCATTCTGCCTCTCGCCGGATTCCGGACATTCTCTCCTACATTCGTCTGCCTGTTCACGGCAATAAACCTCCAGATCATTATACTCCATCCCCTTGTGTCCGTGCCCTGCGTTTGCGTCCGCCTTCCCCCGAGACGTAACACAAATCAATCTGTGTTTGTCAAACATAAAGCCTTCGTAACATATTTTCTATTAAGATGGAACACAACGCAGGAGTTGTTTTCCGAACATGGATTGTCGCATCCTGCCATGACAACATTTTCTGTGGGGAGCTTTGATGGGAGAAGTTGCTTTTTAATCTAGCAGTGGGCTTAATCTACTTCTGGGAACCCGGCCACATTTTTAATTTACACCACACAAAGTACAGCTCAACTTTACACAACACAAATTGCAAACAGTTGGCCTACAAATCTTCAACAACGCAGAAATGTTGACGGAGAGACAAACGACTTGAATGTTCCTGACGAGGTTCGAGTGAAAATTGCAGTGCATTAATTCAATGAGCAGCTTGTGTGCAGCCGAGCAATATCAGCCTGCTTTGAGTCTTGTCTCAAGTCACTTGACACTGATGACTGCGATGAAAGAAACGCAGCACTGGAAAATGGAGCAGAGTCCCTTGTCATAGCCATGATGACAACAATCAACTAAAATTGAAATCCGCTTTGCTCGCCACTCACCTGGGAGGCACCGTTCTCTCGCTTTCATCTCAGTGATCAAATCAAGACACTGTTTCCTGATGACAAGAGAGTGGGTTTGGATATGCAACATGGCGGTTCTGCTGGTGAGGCCTTGACAAGACCGATCGATAGTGTTGTGAGAAAGGGGTCAGCGGAGGTACAGGCGACAGCTGTGCTCCTCTAATTATGATCAGGCAGAGATAGACGAAGCACCTGCGTTTTTGTTTGCAAGCAGACAGAACAGAGGCATCCTGCCAAACACCTGCAGTCACTCTGATTCAAATGCATACGTACATACAGAGTTGCGCGTGCACACACACACGCACACTCTTATAGAATTGAATTATGCTGTCGTTATGTATTATTCATCATTTGAATGTACTTATTTACTAAGTATGAATCATTGTATGTGTTGACACTGTGCTTAGCTTGCAAAACTGACAGGAAGGCCCTACTTGAAGTGAAAAAACGCTTTGTAGGCACCGACCGAATCACATTAATGCTACCATGCACTGAAAAATGCTAGGACATTCAGTTTCAGCTTTTAAATTTTTATCAAATAAATATGCAATTGGAGAATATTTAAATACATTACATATTGGCTACATATACTAAAAACAACAAACTTCAACTCACAATGATAAATCCTATACTTTTCAATGGCCGTGGGGCCAGTAGCCAGGCAGCTATACAAACAAATATAATAGTTAAAAATACAATATAGTAAAAGACAAACTTTGGCAAAATCGCCACTGTAATAACAAGAGTCCTAGTGAGCTGCATCTCACAGCTGAGTCACGTGAGAGATGCATGCTGCATTCATTGAAACTCAGAAATATGGGACCTTTGTGGATACTTATACAGTATTGCTGCATTCTCTTGGAAATGTGTTTCTTTGTTTAAAACACGCACAAAATGATTGTATTTCAGGGGGCGCTATGGAGGTGCTATGCCTCTCTAGGGGGAGCTCAAGCACACCCAAGCCCCTCCCCGGAGCCGCCACTGGTGGGGTGCATTATTGAATCCAACTCAAACATAACCAGCGATGGCCGTGCCATCTAGAGCTAGTTTTGTATTTACAGTGAGTACCTGTTAACGTAGTTAATGTTAGCCACATCTCTCATATTCAAACATTTTTCCACTTTTTGCTAAACTGTCAGCCAGATTGGAAACAGTGTAGGATCGTGCTAACTAAATGTAATATCTCCTGCTGCAAAACGTTGTAAGAACTACCTGCCCATAATCTTATAACATGTCCAAAAAATAAACAATGTATAATATGCCTGCAAAACGATTTTCGATTCAAACATTTTGGTAGTCGTTTATGGTTTAACGAGTACTTGTTTACTTGAATACCCGTTTGCACCCATACCCTCCATAACAGTGTATCCTGACTACTCAGACAGCAGCTGCATCTCAACAGTGGAATTCTCAGTAAGATTCCTCATATCCTCTTTCCTAACCTACCACTGGAGAAGAAGCTCCATAGTCGATTTACATAAATGTTCAAGAAGTATATAACGCTGTGAGAACTCCAAATAAGGAAGCCAAATGTTGCATGGAGACTTTGTGTAGGAACGTGAATTGCATATAGCTGTGGACTATCATCTGATATTGTATTGCAAATAGTTGTGAAAAGCTAATTTGCATTACATTTCACTACATTTTGTCTCCCAGAGTACTGAGCTGAGAGTGTGGAAGGCAGAAATCCTATTGAGATGCAACAGACACCTCAGATCTCTCTTCACTGCTTGAGCACCATCATGAATAAGCAAGATGCAGCTTTAAAAGTTCCAATCCGTACAATGCCACACAGTGGCAGGTCTCTAGCAGGTTATATTGGACCTAGAAAACATGCAGATCGGCTCTGCTCAATCAGCTCGGATTACTGGTTGTGACCAATAATGTGCTGCCAAAACAAGCTTGCTTTTGGCTGAAGAACATTATTAATATATATATCTAATTTCTTTCTTTTTTTAACATATAGTGGCTTTAAAGCTAAATTACAGTAGAGAGCTGAGCCATAAGCTGACCCCCAGACCAGAACAGGACTTACACTGCAGAACTAATACCATGTTCTAAGACACAGGCATGAGACGGATGGGGGGTGATGAGAGATAGAGAGAGCGAGAGAGCGAGAGAGAGCGAGAGAGAGAGAGAGAGAGAGAGAGAGTGAGAGAGAGGACGAGGCTGGCTTGTGAATATACGGTATTGTCTCTCTCTTTCTGTTAGCTGGGTTTTCTTAACAATGGTGCCCACATCTTCACCTGGTAATCAGCCAAAGCCACTGAGTGAGAAGGAGTTAGGTAGGAGGGAAACAAGAGGAGAGGGAGAGGTGATGGAGGTGAGACGGGAAAGTAAGAAAGGAGAAGAGAGGGAAAGAAAGGGGTGAGGAGAAGGACAACAGAATGAAGAGAGATTAGGTTTGAGGGAGGGCAGTAATAGGACACATTAGAGGAAGGGGGAAGTCGGAGAGGTGAAAATTGGAATAAAAGGCAGCATGGTGAAAGGAAAAGTAGAAAACGAGTGAGAAATGGTGGAGCAATGAGGGATGGAGGGATGAAAGCAGCAAGGGACAGAGGTGATTTGAATGTTGACAGGAGAATGAAGGGCAATCGTCGAATCTTCATCTACAGTATTTATTTATTTATTTATATTTATTACTATACACTGGTTTGTTCTAACGCGAACGCCAGGTAATTTGATGACTAACTAAGTTGCTTTGGTCTAAAGCGAGCGTAGCTACCCAGTAAAGGATCACTGGCCAGAGAGGATATGCTGGGTTGGCTAGCTGGCTTATCGTGGCACAGAAAGCAATTCCACACCATGTGTACTGCTGAGCGGCCCATTTAAATCAGTTTGGACAGCTGACACACACTGAACACAAACTGTGAACACACACTGACAACACACACTGTGAACACACACTGACAACACACACTGAACACACACTGTGAACACACACTGACAACACACACTGTGAACACACACTGACAACACAAACTGTGAACACAAACTGACAACGCGTACTGTGAATACACAGCGGGACCAGACACAGTTGTCTATCTGCACATCCAGATGGACAAGTGAAAGACCACACACTCACACACACACGGTTCAATAGTGAATACACAGTGGGGTCAGTTGTCCTTGTGAATGATCCACAATAGCAATGCAAATGAAGCACTGGACCTGTAAACACACCCTAACCCTCCAAGATCATGGTGGAAGGTTTCCATATGTGTTCAACATCCATTCATGAGCAGTCGTCTGTGCCTCGGCTTTGTCTGGTGGTCGTGTTCAATAATTGCTCGTCCCCGGCCATGTGGAAGAATCCCGTCCAGTTCATTCAAACTGGGGTTTAACTCTGTACTGTACCATGAGACAGGGCAGGAGAGGAGGAGAGAGATATATATATATCGAGAGAGCGAGAGAGCGAGAGAGAGAGGGAGAGAGAGAGAGAGAGAGAGAGAGAGAGAGTCAAAGCCATCTAGTATTTGAACATCTGCACCTAGATGACATTCAGGCTGCAACCAATGTTCATATTCATTTAATGCATTTTCTGTGCCGATGTGCAGATAGCAGTGAGTCAGAATTGTATTTGTGGGTTTGTGTGCGTGTGTGAATATGGAAGTA
>OMOT01077083.1:0-13726 GCA_900312575.1 Acanthochaenus luetkenii | reverse complement strand
ACTAAGACACAAACACACACCGCTGCTCCTAGTGTGCACACACACTCCAACGGAACCAACACAGCCGACTGGCCGGACATTCAGGTCAGCCGCTTACTCACACACACACACACACACACACACACACACACACACACACAGATAGAAACCTAGACATGGTTAAATCATGGTTAATCTGATTAGTCTTTAGGCTGTCTAATTAGTGGGAATGGCTGACTGGACCGTAATCCCCAGTGTTACTGCACCCTCATACACACACACACATGCACACACACATATACAAGCACAAATACACCAATCATGTCTATCTACTCTATGTGGTATGTCTGATGGTAAATTAGCCTACAAAATGATCATACTCTTTATTCAGAGCGTTGTATCCAGGCACATTGCTCTTATTGTAAACAAATGTGTGTATTGAAACAAGAATACTCTATCAGAGATTTAAAATAATAGGAATATGCTGTTTACTATCTATTGCGCCCTATTTATAGACCTCGGAGTGACTTGTAATGTCCTCATTCTGTCCCGTCCCATCACAGAGGGAGTTGCTGCCTCCAACCCACAGCAGCCCCCGTTCTGGGGGTCCTGGGGAGGAAGTGGTGGCGGAGACAGGGGAGGAGAGAGGAAGGGACAGACCCTCTGGCCAATCACACTGCAGCCTCAGAAGGAACGGCGCTATCCACCACCTTCGACCAGCAAATCCAGACTCTTCCTGCCTCTTGTCCCCTCCCAGTACCCCGTTGTACCCGGAAGGGGGCGGGCCCGGGCCAATCGTAGGCCACACCACCCAGACTAACGGCTGCAGTAGCAGGACTATGGCAGAATGTAAAAAGACCAACGGACTCATCACCAATGGACTGGAGGGTAAGCTGCATTATATAGATACCCCTTGTATACGTAAATATGCATGTGTATTATATACATCAGTACACACAATATACACATATTTATGCGATACGATATTATTTTAATCATTTAGGTGGATATTGCAAATAAACTACATCGTGCAATGATACAGATCAATGTTAAATACATTATACATACATGCTGAGACATAGGAAAAGGTGATAGTGTAAGAATGAAATTCCCACTGGGTCCACTCATGCTACAAATGTCTCATGGCACTGTAAGGCACTTTGGATAAAAGCGCCCAACAGTTGGTATATATTAATATAAATGGCAAAGGAAATGTTCTAACATTGGACATATGCTATTTGGTGGATGCTTTTATCCAAAGCGCCTCACATCAGTAGATACATTTTAGCACAACAGAATAGAATAGAATGGAAAGCTTTATTGTCATTGTACAGAATACAACTAAATTAGGATCCTGATCAGTGCAATTTAAAAAGACAGTGACAGAACAAACAAATGACCTCAAGGTCGTTCAATCCATCCAACACAGGTACTAAAATAAGTACAAAGTAAGTACAAAAAGGTAGGTTGCACTTGAATAAGTGCTTATTGCAATTAAATAAATATAACAATAGATATGATATTGAACTGGTATGAAAGTAATAAATGTACTGGAATAATGTAATTATTGCACTGAAGCCGGTGGGTTTCGCTAGCAGACAATCCACGTATTGTTAGTGTTTAGTGTTCTTATGGCCCAGGGAAAGAAAACTGTTCTTGAATCTGGTGGTCCGAGCTTTGATGGACCCGTAGCGCCTGCCGGAGGGCAACGGGTCAAACAGGTGGTGTGCTGGGTGGGAGGAATCCTTCAGAATGTTATTGGCTCTGCGGAGGCAACGGGAGCTGGAAATGTCTTCATGGGAGGGCGGAGGGCAGCCGGTGATGTTCTGGGTGGAGTTTAATAACCCTCTGGAGAGCTGAGCACGCGGCGCACCGCACTGTGATGCAGTACGCCAGTACGCTCTCCATGAGGGAGCGGTAGAAGGCCATCAGCAGCCTTTCTCCCAGTTTGTACTCTGGAGGAAGTGTAGTCGCTGCTGTGCCTTCGACTACACTTCAAATACGTCGTATTATTGAGTTGTTCTGTGTACATCTCTCTCTTGTTGTGGTCCTTCACTCATATTAAATGTACAGTAGAACATAGAATATGATGTTAGTTCTACTGCAGTTAAAAGTGGTCATGTCTTTACTGTGCTGCCTTTGACATGATAGTGAGTGTGACATCTGCAGGCTGTTGTGAGAAGTGCATGTCTCTGTAGCTTTACCTTTGCATGTGTCCCAGTTATTCAAACGCTGTGTGTGAGCTAGTGTGTGTACACTGTAGTATACTGTGTGTGTGTCTTCTGCACAGCAAGATACTGTAGCTCTTGTGTGTTTGTCCAACCCCATAGCGAGACCCTGTGTGTTTGTATGTGCGTGCGTTTGTGTGTGTGTTCCTCTGCAGGGTGTATTAGTGGGTGTGACTTTCCTTTCCCTGTACCCTCCCCTGGCGCCCCTCCCCTTCCTGATGACTTGTGTGTGGTGTTTGTAGTGGAACTGGACAAGGGACCCTATGGACTGGGCATGGGACTCATAGATGGCCTGGTAAGTAGACTCGCACACACACACACACACACACACAGGGACACTTTTCATACACAGTTTTGTCTGTCTCATTTGTAAATGTTTGAAAACAGATTTTAGGAATACATTTAGCAAAACACTTTACCTCACCTGTCCATCCAACAGTCTCAGTAGTGTGTTTTTGCCCTTGAGAATCAGGCAGTTCACTACTTCTGGTGCGATGTTTAAGCCACATCGACAGTGAGGCCACATATTTAACAAAAGAATGGACACACACACACACACACACACACACGTACACTAACACATCTCCTTCCTACAGCACACTCCTCTCAACGCTCCAGGTATATACATCCGGACTCTGATCCCTGACGGGCCTGCTGCCTCTGACGGTAGACTGAGGATCGGAGACCGCATCCTGGCTGTCAACGGCACCAGCCTGATAGGAGCAGACTACCAGAGGTGAGGAAGGCGGAGGATGAAGACGGTACAGTGATGGTGGCAGTGGCAATGACAGCGCATGTAAATATAATGATTATGATGAGAGTGGTGGTGATGGGGGACTTGTGACGCTGACGGGTGATATTGATATTGATGGCACAGTCAGCAGTCTCCCCACCACACCCATGGCGGTCAACCTCTTGAGACAATTGATTACTTTGATTGATTGGTCCCAGCCCAGACAGTGATCCCTACTCTGTCTCTGCTGAGCTTCATGTAACTGGATTCTCTCTCTCTCTCTTTGTACCCCCATCCTCTATCCCTTCTCCCTCTCCTCATGTCTTCCCTCTCGCTCTTGAACAGTGCAGTGGATCTGATTCGGCTGGGAGGGGGGCGGCTGCGATTCCTCGTAGCCAAGTCTGACCTGGAGGTCTCAGAGAAGATCAGTGCCTCCTCCTGCTGACCGCCTCCCAGCGCTACTGCCCCCCTAATACACACACACACACACTACACAGGAGAGGCAACGAAGGAGAGCGAGATGATGAGAGAGAGAGGGGTATCTGCGGTGATGAAAAGGATATATAGACACATACACACACAAACTGTACATACACATGCACACACACACACACTAGTCAAGAAATATGAATGTGAACCCTAGCATCACCACAGTACAAAGCCAACCAATCAAACTGGAGATACACTCCAGCAGGACCTGCCTCCCTAATGTCTACGCCTGCTGGGTTTATGTGACAGACAGAATTCCTAACCTACCATATGAGAGGAATTTGCCTAACCAATCAGCAGTTGAGGTGGGCTAGGTCTAATCAGCCAGCATGCAGTCTAATGTGGTTTAAAGCACAGTAGATTGTAGGATGTTCATTTCTTATCAGTCGGCCCTCTGAGCATGTGCAGACATTAGACTCCGAGGGCTGTTTTCAGCCTGGCTATAAAATATACTTTAATCCAACAGTTTTGGAACAATTTGCAGTAGTAATTCCAGAAGTAGCGTGGTAAATTAGCTACCCAACTCTCATAGACCAAGGCACAGCACTCTGAAACTGTTGGATGCAACTTGAAAATATGATGTACTTTGCAGAAACAAAAACAGTGAGAAGTGAAAACACAGCCTCAGTGAAACGTGGATGTTTTACACAGTGCTTTTGGAATGGAGTGTTTTTATAAACTCGTTTTACAGTTGTTAGTAACTCCCAAAGCACTGTCACTGTATGCTGAATGGACTAAACCATTGTGTATGAATGTTGACTTTTGTACTCCAGAGTGGGTGACAGAGGCTGAGGAGCGGAAGCACACTCAAGAATGTCAAGATACAGCCCAGCTCTCACATTCGACATGTAATCTCACCATTTAACATTACCTCCACTGAAAAAACATGAACTGTCGAGGCTCGACACACATACAGAATATTGTGCAACTGTTGTGGGATATTGTTTATCAATCACCTAACATATACGGCCGTCAAGAAAACATGCTTTGATCAAACAAGTCTGTCATGAACTCACATGCACAATCCCAATGTGTATAAACCACTTTCGTTGTGAATATATTCTGTATTTATCTGGTTACGGTGTAAATACTTGTTTGTAAATACTTGGTCACATATTCTTTGGACATTCAAAAGAAAACATGCATATAGGGAACTACTGATCAACTTTTTATTGTATTTCATATCTTGTCAGTTAAACACTGAACACTAGTTTTACTCCGTTTCTGTTCCATTACTTTGCAGTAATATTTGTTTTGTTTTTGCGCATTCCATGGTTTGTATGCAATCAACCAATGCTGTTTTTCATGCATGTCTGTTCTTCTCCGTTGAATATTTATACTGTTTAGAATGACAGCACTTAAGAATAAAGAATTGGTGAGTACTTGAGTTTTGCTGCATAGTCTTATCCCAACATGGCTGGCAACAGGTCACATGAAAGAAGACACGGGAGGGACATTCAAGTCAATGAGAAATTTTAATTTGTGCTACACATTTTTTAACAAATCACAAAAACATTTAAAAATACATATATATACTCCTCTATTTCCAGAATGTTTACGGTTTGATGACAGCTGTTCGTAGATAGCAAAATATTTTTTCTCTTTTTCAAAATAGGAAAAAAACATCTTCCAATAGCTTTGTCATGTAGCAGATAGAAAGAGCAGCATACAATCATTACGCATCTTTTTTGTTTCATTTTCTAATAATGTGCAACAATAATCATTGAATCTTGGGCAAATTGTGCCTGATTGCCAGCAAAAATTAGGCCTGTATTGGACAAGCTAAACGCAGAGTGAGAATGTGAGAACGTGAAAAGAATAGAGACGGGAGAGAAACCGCTGAAGAATATCTAATTAGGGCCGCGTCTGTGACAGGAATAGCCAACAGCGTGACGCCTCAGACTGCAAAGATGGAGTGAAGACTTCTAGCTGAAGAAAGGGAGAGGTAGATAGGGGGAATGAGAGAAAGGGAGATCGGAATTTAGGGAGAAATAAGAAGTGAAAGAATAGAGAAAAATATGTCGAAAGTAGCATACAGAAAGGAAGAATAAAGATATAAGAGACCCAAGTGAGATTTGTGTGGTCATGTGTTGGTCCCGCCCTTCCCCTGATAAAACTGACTGAAGTCTACTAACGCAATGTTGTAGTCGTCGTCATCATCATCACCACTGTAGTGTAGAAGATCATGTACTGTTAAAGAAGCACTGTTAACGTTCTAAAAAGGTAAAGCTGTCTAAAGGTTAAAATAAAATGACAAAAAAATGAAGAAACATTTAAGGCTTTAAGGATTATTACAATAATGCTTTTCTGAGCTAAGACAAACAAAACTGTACACACAGGCTGTTCCACCTCTCCTTTTACTACTACTGAAACAAGAACGAAAACAACAATCAGTTTGTCTACATTAGGTTAGCTCCACTTCAATCAACTCCCACTAGTCGCCCCATTTTCTCCCCGCTTTCCTCCAGCGCTGCAACCTCGTCCCCCCCCATCGCCAAGGACACATTTAATCTGAGGGGCTTCACACTGATAAACCAAACTGAGCTGAGCTGAAGTGACAACTGGAAAATGCTGGTTTGGACTTTGTTGTTCCTGGATTTCTCTCCTGAATCTCTCCAATCTCTTCTCCAAACACAATGCCCTTCTCTCTCTTGTGCTTTAAGGAGAAGGCATTAAAAAGAGACCCCTCAGATTCTGGTCTCAGCCAAAGGCTAATGCATTTTTCTGCTAAGATATACAGTATAACAACCTGGCTGCTGTCTTCTGTCTCTACTCCACTCTATTCAGCTGTTAAGGGCTGCATAATGAAGCCCCGTCAACCTTGCATGAGGCTATTCAGCCAAGTCCTTCCAACTCTTCTGTCCAGGACTGTGCAAATCTACACAATACATGGCAGCTCTGATCATCAGTTTTATCTGTAGAAGTAGAACATTTCCCCTGAACACACCTTCCCCGGTTCCAATTCAGGCAGTGACTCAAATAAGAGGTGCGGGACAGGTGATTTCTTTGGCCTACAAGGGATGGTAACAGACACATCTGATTCAACAACTAGAGGCAGGGAGGAGAGGTTGTATCCAAGAAATATCCTCCACCATTCACAGAGATGAAGTAACATTGAAGGGACTAGAGTGTGTAAGACGCTCTATTAAGCTCGATGCTCTTACCCGTTTGTGTTGTCTGTGAATGACGGATAACATTAAATAAGACAGCTGCAAAATGCTGAAAGATTAACTTTTTGCTTTTCAATTCAGAGTGTATTTGAACATTTGTATCTATTTTTGACCAAACATGAATATTTCTACTATATTTCCCTTCTGTTTGAGACAGGCTGCCTAGACTGTTTTTGGCCATGTCGACTGCAGCTATATCAAATCTGTATAGAAGGCGATGCAGTTAGGGGTTGATAAGGAGGCTGTCTTTTAGGCCCCTGGGTTTTACTTCCTGGGGTCGTGGGTTTGTGACGTCATGGCAACGATGACAGGCTGCTGGGCGGGTGTGACTTGAGGTTGTGCAGAGTCAGTCCCCTCCTCATCCTCCATCTTAGGCCTCTTGGCCTGGGGCTCACCTGGCTGCTCAGTTAGGGTTTCAGCTCCTGCACTGGGCTGTCGGCTCACCAGCACTGGGGGGGAGCTGGAGGCCTGGGCAGCCAAGATCTGGAGAGGACTGCTCAGGCCTGGAGAGGAAATAAGGAGGGGAAAGGGAACAAGAGGCCGACTAAGTAACATTAAATAAATCTAAAATCTACTGGAGCATGTCTCTCAAAAACACCATAGTATGTAACCTATGTAAACAAGCACTTTTAAGCAAATTGCAGGCAACATCAATATGACAGTGGGGATGTAAACTTTAGCTCCCCCTTTGCTGGCACAAAAAGTAATCAATCTATGGTCATCAATATGAATGGGGCAGTGTGTGTGGCAGTGATTGCTAAGCAAAATTACCATAGGCATTAGAAAGACTAGTTGCTGTGGCAACAGCAGCAGTGGTGTGTTTGCCATTCTGGGTAACAACACGAACAGGAAGCTGATGTAAACCCAGGACCAGGCTCCGCCCCTCTCCACCCTGCCCTACACCGTCCAATGTCTGGATCACTCGCTCCCGGTTCTGCTGGGCCCCTGATGGAAACACATACATACAATCCAAACATGTAAACACATGTTACAAACTTATCACTTGATTATTGAAGTGCACACACCCTCTCAATATTGAAAGATATGGAATATTGACCAGAAAATTTGGTTGGACTACAATTAATCCGTTAGCCATCCAAGTGATCAATCGATGCCCAAGATAACTATGAGATGATTCAAAGTCACAACTACCGTCACACTAAACTGATAAACATCCGGTAAGAAGACTGCTATGGTCCCTCCAGAGTTCCATCGTACATTTCAGAAAGACGGCAAGGTGACGGCATTACCAGGTACATTCTAAATTAATATATGAATGAATGAGTGTATGAATTTGACATGAATGTAGCCAAACTTTGTCCACCTCATAAAAAGTATATCTGAGCAAATCGCAATTCAAGGCTTTTTTGTGCAGAATACTACAGAAAATGCAAAACATTTCCACAGCAGATTTAACAAATGTTGAAACCTGGACTAACGCATGTAATAATGCGTTATAATTACGTAATAATGTACCATGTAAAAGGCTCTCCTAAAAGGCAATCCTGTGGCTGTACCTCTGAGTTCACTGTTGCCCTCTGCTCCTCCCTGCAGCCCTGGCGTGGTAGTGCAAGCAGAGGAGGCGCTGTACCCATTCGGAGGGTTGGAAGGCGGAGGGGCGCTGGTAACCACCCGCAGCATGGTAATAGAGTGCTGTGGGACGTTCTGGAGCAAGTGGAGGGGCTGGACTTGGCTCCCGCCGCCAGGAACAAAGGCAAGGGCTTTCCCCAGGCCTGAGGGCATGGCCGTTGGGTGAGGGGGTGCTGCCATGATAACAGGCTGAGCACTGACTGGAGAGCCTGGGGAGACACATACAAACAACAATTTCACCTGTATGAACACCTCTGTGTGTATTTTTGTGTGTTATTTGCGTATTTACGTGTGCCTGCATGCATGCTCACCTGGGGCACTCTGAGAGTACCTATACTCTGGTACAGATGCCAGTTTGTTAGCGAGCTGCTCATGGTGGTCGTGAGGGACAGGAGAGCCCTCTCTGCTCAGACACTCAGGAGTCTGCAGCCCACTGGAGGTAGGAGAGAGCAGGCCCTGGTGGGTGGGGGATGCTGGGGCACTCCTGGAAAAGTGGGGATGAAGGGAACGAGACAGAGACAGAGGCAAAGGGAGAGAGAAAGACCAAAGCAAAGAGCAAGCATTTGAGTGGATATATATAATACAAAACTTTTGACAACATACTTGCACACATAATCTACAAACTTACAATACACCTATTAACACACCAAGAGACTGCTAGTAACATGTAGATCTCCTCTACTGCCGGTACCTCCTGTTGAATAGAATAATCTAGAAATCAGACTTACTTTGTTCTATCCAATTAAATGATAGCCAGGAGGAGAAGCAGAGAGAAGGGAAAAGGGTTAAGTGAGTCAAAACAGAAGAAACCGTCCGTGCGTGTGCGTGTGCGTGTGTGTGTGTGTGTGTGTGTGTGTGTGTGTGTGTCTGGAGGTCAGCAGCTCCTACCTGGAAGAGAGGGGTCCGAAGGGCGTCCTGAAGCAAGCCACTCCTCTTTGCCGTCTTTTCCTGAAGGCTTGTTCCACCAACTTGCTCTCAGAGGCAGAGTCCACACGCCAAAAACTCCCTTTCCCAGGCTCATCCTGAGAGCGGGACACTTTCAGAAAGTAGCGGTTCAAAGACAGGTTGTGTCTGATTGAGTTCTGGACAGACAGAGGGAGGCAAAATAAATGACATTGTATTCAGGACACAAACAAATGTCACTATTTGAATTAAAGTACCCACACATGCCCACCCGGAACAGCCTACCTGCCAGCCCTTGTCTGCGGTGCGGTAGTATGGGTAGTGTTTGGTGATGTGCGAGTAGATGCCACTGAGAGTCAGCTGCCTGTCCGGGGCTGAAGAGATGGCCTGGACTATCAGCTGGGCATATGAATAAGGAGGCTTGGACTCATCCTGGACAAAAGAGACACCAGTGTTAACATACACATACAAACGCAAACAAACATGCACACGTGCCCAAGCATATACAAGGAACTTGTTTGAAAGCTGAAATTTAAGTAGCAATTTGTGATCTTGGGGGAATCAATTAACATTTGGTCTTCACCTTGGGGCTGTCACCACCAGCCGACTCCCCTCGCTGCTCAGTTCCCCCACCCCGTTGCTCGGCAATGCCTCGCCTCTGCTCAGAAACAGCCTTGGCAGCATACTCTGCTGCTAACTGGAGGTCAGGGGTCACATTGCGTCCATAGCGATACCCCGATGACCCTGCTCCTCGTGGACTGGCCGGACAGGAGTTAGGAACACTGGAGAGGTGAGAAGAGAGTCTGTATTAATTACCAGTAATGGCCACTTCTGGAAGCACTACAGCTGCCAGTGTCACAATAACCTAAGCAAGAAGATGAACGTTATCCTCCTCTCTGAATTAATGAGCCATCAATAACGATACAGGTCATAGCTTGAACTGCTCCATAATATCATTTAGCGGCTTCATTTTATGTCATCTGTGGATCCTGGGACCAAAGATCTGCTCTACCGATTCCCGCTGGGGAAACGGTTCTTAAAAATATTACCTAGAATTTATTTGACTATGTTAATTTGGTGTATATAAACATATGTTCTTGGAGAGTTTGACTTGTCAATTGAAATTATAGGTCTGTTTTACTCCAGTGTTTACATGCATTACAAATGTAAACAAGACTTTTACAGACTCTAAATTTGTTTTAAAAAATTAACATTCTAAGCTGTCACTCTTCTCTTTCTCTTGTTGAGTTTGGAAAGATGACTATAGCTCAGGTCACTAGTGCTTTACGTATATAAAGAGATCATAAAACACACACAAGCACGCACACAAACACAGATGAACAAAAATACTCAAAGCAGGTTAATTATTAGCTAGGTTTTATATGTTGCTGTTGAGTGAGAACACAGGGAAAGCCCAGTGACTTATTATACAGTACAACACACACCTGCTTCTGTTGGTAAAATAAACACTGGTTTCTGGGAGAGTCAGTGTGTGTGTTTTTATTTGCCTTTGGCAGCAGAGAACCGTATGGGAGTGTGAGAAAGAAAGAGAAAGAGTGAGAGTGAGAGACCATCTTGGTCAGGGAAACTAGGCTGCAGGCTCCATTTTGCAAGTGGTAAGAGCAGTGTAGAAGAATGGAGGAGAGTTCAGATGAACAGATGGATGGGGAGGTCATTTAGTGTGTAAAAAAAAAAAATTGGATGAGTAGCTCAACACACACGCAAACATCAACATAAGTAATGTCCGCCTCCATGAGGGAGCTAGGGTTGTCACTCTTACAACACACCGCATTGACACCCAACACTTACGCACGTGGGCCAGCATTATGAATGTGAATGCCGGCAGGGAGAGAAGAATGCTAGAGGGGAATCATTGTTTACATACATTTAAAGCTGTCTAACAAGACGAGTGACTCTCAGCACCATGTGAAGAGACACTGTTGGTGTTTTAAGTGTGAGCATGTGTGTTTACACAATACTCCTCCCTTGTATGTATGTGGGTGCCGCTAAAGAGGGAGCCGCAACAATCTGCCCGAAAAAGGCCACAGGGGTAAGTGGCGGAGAGATGTGTGAGCGTCTAACTTTATGTGTGAGTGTGTGTCTATGTGTGACAGAACAGGGGTTGAGGGATGAGTGGGAGGAGTAAGGGGCTCTGAAAAGGAAACCACGAATGGACGGAAAAATGGCCTACAGGCAAAACAATCTGCCTGACAGCCAATCACATGCCTGGAAGCTGCAGCCATTCCATATAAGGCGTGTATACACAAGCTCAGATTGGTGGGTATGCATGGTGTAAGAACAAACACAGACCACCAGAGGGCACACACACCACCACAGTTGTCAGTCACATGCTGTACAGTTACAGAGCAGTGATTTTCAAACATGTGCCATCAGGACCGAAGAGTCTGCTGGTTTTCATTCCGACCAAACCCTGCAGCAGTTGATTTCACTGATTAGTACACCTTCAACCAGGAACTAATCGGTGAAGTGAGCTGCTGTAGTGTTTGGTTGGAATGAAAACCTGCAGACTCTTGGGTCACGATGGCACGTGATTGAAAAAAGTACACAGACGACAACACAAACATGTATCCAGTTTTTAAAAGTGACTGTCCATGTATTCCTATAATATAATTATTTGTGTTGTCTCCATTGATCTGGAGCAGGCCTATGTGGCCTATGTAAAACTAACACTGCACAATTAGTATCATTTATAGGCTTGAACTCACAGCTGGAGACTGAACATACACTTAACAACATCTGCCTACTAGCTGACTACTACAGGTAGAAAGTTGTTATTGTGAAGAGCTGCAAGTTGCTTCCATATGCTTTACATGTGAAAACATTTACTATCTCTGCTCAATCTGGAGATAGGTGCCTATGCATATGTGATGTGTGTATGTGAAGTATTGTGTTTGCATGTATCTATGTGCACCTGTGGGCGTTATCCATGTGTGTGTGTGTCTGTGTGTCCATTCTCACCTGATGGTGCCTGTAGGTGAGGGTAGTGGGGAGCCGAAGGCCCTGATGTGCTCTTCATGCTGTTGCGCTGTGGGAATGCTGATTTTGAGGGGGGAAATGTGGGGCAGAAGCGGGCGAGGAGGAGGAGAGGGCTGCTCCTTCTCTCCCTGCTCCTCAACCTCCAGGAGCGACATAAACTGGATCTTTATAACCGTACTGGGAAAACGAAACACACACCTAGAGGGCAGAACAGCAGGAGGGAGGGCAGGAGAAAGATAGGAATGAATGTACAGAAGGGGAGGGTGGAGTGAGGTGTAGGAAGATGAAGGCAAATGGTGGGAGAAAATGGGAGTCAGGAGAGGGATGGGGGACAATAAGAGAAAGAGATAGAACCCGAGGAGAGAGATATGATGCACAGACAGACAGTGGAGAGAAGAGAGGGGAAGCAGGGAGAAGGCGAGAGAGAGATGTTAGCTATATGTGGTTGGTAGCATGCAGTGTTTTCATGAATAACAATGGAGTTTTGTTTCAAAAAGAGATGTCCACCATTTTGGAAAAAAAGGAAACATCTCTTACAAAATGACTGATAGCAAAAACATTAACATATTTTTAAAGCAGTGGGTAACGTAAGTCCTTGGGTGACAAAATAATAACACTTTTAGAAATACTAAATGATTAAATTCGAGTAATTACATTTTTCCCACGATCTGAATATAGGGATTTATAGATAAACTCTTGAAATATAACTCGTTTTCTATAGCCAACACCTTTAGTGGACAGAAAAAAAGATTTAACAGAACACTAGCTAGATTGCAGTTCCTCCTCACTCGTGCTTCAAGCAGGCCTGGACAAATGAAACGATAAATGCCTGTATAAGGTCATGACCAAGATAACACATGCCCAAACAAAACCCTTGAATAGAATTATACGTGTAAGGGATTGAGCAAACATTTCACAATGGAAGAGTAAAAACGAATCTAATTTCTCCCAGCAGCCATGGGCAGCAGGGTGACGTAGTGAATAGACACCACCCTGCTGAAGTGTCCTTGAGCAAGACACCGAATCCCTACTAGCTCCAGGGGTGCTGTTCTGTAGCAGACCTTGAACTCTGACCTCCCTGTGGAGCGGAGCAAACGAAAACATTCTAGGCAGTCTCAGACAATTACACCAGTGTATGACAGAATCTCTTTGCTCCCGATGATTTAAAATTCATGGAGCCAACATGAAAAGATCAATGAAAATGTTTAATCTTCCTTCTATCTTCCCTTTCAGTTGTCTCCTGCAAATGTAAACAATGCAGTTGCCAATCCAATGTTGGATCCATGAATAGACTACTCACTGTGGCAACTCCAAAATAGCCTTCTAATTATTTCACTTGCAGCTCAAGATCTGAGACTATGGTGACAATATTTAAGCCTAGTATTTTGAGTTCAGTTTCCGTGCCAGATGTGTCATCACACAGCCTTCCCCAAAACCAAACCAAAAACTGCCATCCACATGACCCATTCACCACAAATGATGCAACTGAGCACTGTGAACAGGAAGTACCAGGGCCAGGACAGCACAGGTGAACCCGACTGAACATGGCCATGGTTTTATGTCTTGTGTTTACTCCATGTGCGCCTGGCATGAGGATATCAGCCAATACTTCCTGGTCAAAAACGGAAACACACCCA